>JABCKL010008485.1:12907-23969 GCA_018851305.1 Calocybe cyanea
ACCAATGCACCTCTTTGTTCGGCCGCAGGTTCTTTGTTTCAAGTTGTTGCCTATACGCTCATGGCGCCCGCACTTCCTTTCCCGGCTCTCGTCATCGCCTATGCTATAAACGGTGTTGGCATAGCTATGCAGGTCAGCCAGCTGGAAGGCATACTCATTCCATGAACTTGAATGTCTCTATGTCTTAGGACGCACAAGCTAATGGTTATGTTGCTACTTTTGAAAATCATGCAGAAGCAAAAATGGGGGTTTTGCATGCCGTCTATGGTAAGAAGGGCCCGGCTCGTTATCTCTATTCTTCACCTGATTTTGATCTCCTTTTAGGCGCTGGCGCACTATGCTCTCCCCTTGTGGCCACTCAGTTTGCCCAGCTTAGACATTGGTCATTCCACTATCTCGCATCTCTAGGCCTTTCCATCCTCAACACCCTTGTTCTCGTCACTGTCTTCCGATTCAAAAATCAGGATGGTACGCTACTTCTCCAACCATCATTTATTGAGAGTGCCATTGATTGCATCTTGCTTCTTTAGAATGCCTGCAAATGATTGGACAGAGCGTACCTGAACACTCTTCAGATGGAGGAAGCAAATTCAAGCAAATCCTCGGCCACAGAACGGTGCACTTGTTAGCTTTTTACATCCTCGTTTATGTTGGCGTAGAAGTGACAATCGGAGGTAAGCCATCCCGCGATTTTTACCCCCGACTCCGAACCTCATCTGACATTAGTGACATTGCCTACCTAGGGTGGATTGTTACTTTTATAAGACAAGAAAGACATGGCGGTCCATCTTCTGGATACATCTCCGCTGGTTTCTTCGGTGGTAAGTTTTCAGAATCCTAATCTGCTCATTTTACATAATTTGCTGCTCGTCAGGGCTCATGATTGGACGTGTTGCTCTCCTCTGGGTGAATGAAAAGGTTTGAGACCACCTCGTATGACGACTTTGCTCGACCTCCCTGAACTTTGCCACCCCACAGGTTGGCGAACGCCGCGTCGTCTTTATCTACGCCCTCCTAGCTGTTGGGTTCGTACTCTTCTCAGCTACCGATAAGATTTCAAATCTTCTGACTTGCTTCTCCCAGGCTCGAGCTCGTCATATGGCTAGTACCCTCCCTCATCGGCGACGCAGTAGCCGTTTCCATCGTCGGCGTTCTCCTTGGGCCCATGTACCCCATCGCTATGAACCACGCTGGGCGTGTTCTCCCACGATGGATTCTGACTGGCTCAATCGGTTGGATCGCAGGCTTTGGACAGGCCGGTAGTGCAGTCCTTCCGTTTATGACTGGAGCCATATCGGAAAAGTTTGGTATCAAGAGTTTACAACCTCTGTAAGTCCTTTTTTTTTTATCATCCACGGCTGTTCGCGTTTTTGATGGCTTTTCTGATTTCTAGGCTTGTATCCATGATGGGTCTCATGGTTGTCATGTGGGCGATTGTACCTAATAATCCTAGACGAGCAGACTAAGCTTCCTGGAATACACCAAATCAATCGGCTATCCATGAACGTGGTCATCGCCGGTACGCTGCATCGGTTGAAGTGGAGGGATACTTCGACCTAGAGGTCTCGATATACTAAGATTGTAATGCTATGAACTTTGTCTCTTATCACTGGCTGTGTTCTGTATTTTACCGTACTGTAAGCGTAGTTTGTAACGCGTACAGTAAACCAGCCCTGTGCCTTCAGGCACTTTCTCATGCCTTGGATTCCTGCCCTTCACTCTAGAAGTTAAAATAAGTGTGTAAGTCCTCAAATATTAAAAATGCGTCTTGGATTTCTACTTTTCGCTTCCCCCTAGTGTCCTCCGCATAATTCTCGTAAAAATTGATGTTGTCTTTGTCTTCAACATGCTTGTCTGCTGCATTCAACCTTCCCGCGCCGTCCCAGAAATGAAAGGCTTGGCTGTGAACCCCGTAAGAAGTAGGGATGACTTCTAGAAGATCCCCTCGAGCAATTTCAATCGCGGGAATTTCAGAAGAAGGAAGGCCGATGAGGTATGCAAGCATGCAACGGATCACGGAAGCATGTCCAATAATGAGTAAATCTTCTTGTTCCTTCTCCAGTTCGATCAAAATGGGATCAAGACGCACTATATTTAGCATCAACATCAGAAAGCTGCGCCAAGGATGGAAAAATACAACATGAAACGCACCGCTGAGGTCATGATAGCTCTCTGCGCGAGGTGCGCGAAAAGAGTAAGGATCCTTGAGGAACCTTTCCCAATCTTCAGGATAATACTTCTTGCATTGTTCTGGAGACAAGCCGTCCCAGATTCCTGGATTGATCTCCAGCATTTGTGGCTTTTCCACAACCTTGACATTTAAAGACGGGCTGGAACCTTTGACCGCAGACCCTGCCCCTTGTTCAGGAGTTGATATTCCGGGGTGGTTTTCAGGAGATACAGAAAGATGGCTGCCATCCGCCGCGTTTGAAGCATTTGCAGCGCCAAGGAAAGGCCAGGCGGTGTGATGTGCGCGACGGTGTGTTGAAGTCCATATCTGGAGGATTTCTTGTATCATGGCTTAATACATACACAGAAGAGATATAAACGTACCACAAGTTTTCTCTCGCTGGGGCTAAGTCCTCGTTCTTTCAAGCCTTTTGCGCGCCGCTCAAGTACGAAATCCTTGAGGCGCTCGGCGTACTCCCAACCAGCAGGCGATAGGTCGGAGTCGGCTCTGTAAGAATGTTCAATCAAAGATTGTCCAGACTACTAAGAGTTAGATGTATTTCTTCAAACAGAATAAGAGAGTTTACTCTAGCGAAGTATATCGTTCGAAATCGGTTGTGGATGTTCATCAGGAAAAATACGATCCTCGACTGCGGAAGAGGTATATTAGTTCACCATAAATTGTGGATGTGAATTCGACAAACTTGCAAGTATCCTTGGATGTTCTTGAGGTAGAAACTAAGTCAGCTTTACTCGTCCAAGACGATACATGATATGCTTACATTGAGCATGATTTTCTCCCCAACCTGAAGAACATGTCAGAGAGGAGTGTCCTTGATGATACGCGCCTGCACGCCTACATTTGTGATCCGAATATATGGCCAGGTTCTGTCAGTAATCGTCTCGTAGTACTTCTCGTGGTCGCGAATCCGCTTGTAGTAGTCTTCTACAGCTGTATCCGGGTCCCATCCACGATACTAAGTCGATGAGTTCAGCTTAGGTGGGAATTATGCGGAAGTATTAATGCATACATCGGGCGACGAAATCTTCACGCTTCTGATATTTCTCTCAATGATCTCTTTGTCATCACAAATGCTTTCTGAATAGATATCAGCAGACTCATCGAGCCTCGACTTGGATATGCAAACCCACCAAGCAGAATGACATGAATCCCTGCTTTATCGAACTTCTCCGCTATAGCTTGTCGGGAGGACGCCCTGCCATTATTAGCATCATAGATCACGACCTGACCACCTCCATCGAAAAAGTCCCATATCAACTTCTCACATCCGGCGGAAACTGATCTTCTGAGTTCCTGAGTCTCGGAACTCTTCTCGCCTAAGACATCCGATCACGCTGCTATTCCCAGCAATTGTAGAAATTTCACTACTGACCTAATGTAAAATAGTCGGGTGGAACCTTCTTCGTTGCGCCCAAGATCTTTCGACGATAGTCGCCTAGCGAGACGACTTGCGTTTTGACGCCCATCCATCTTAGATAACGTTCAAGAGCTCGAGAGATATGGGTCTTTCCGCGAGCTGGCAGACCAATAGTCAAGACGAGAATCTTTCCCGCATGGAACAAAAGGCCAGAAGCAGTCGTATATAGCGGTGCAACCATTGACCAGACTGGATGCGATAATGATCAAAGTTACGACGATAAAAACGGCCTTGCAGGCAATGTTATTGATTATTTGATAAC
The DNA here is from genome assembly GCA_018851305.1 of Calocybe cyanea. Lineage (NCBI taxonomy): Eukaryota > Fungi > Basidiomycota > Agaricomycetes > Agaricales > Lyophyllaceae > Calocybe > Calocybe cyanea. Next base: position 16,778 of record JABCKL010008485.1, read on the forward strand.
ATAGATAAGATAAGATACGATTACTTGTGTAAGTTGGTGCTGTGATCAGTTATGCTCATTCGGGACTCGACAGGATGTATGCGGTTAAGTAGCAAAACAAGTAGCGGATAACGCTCACAAAATTAGAGGAATTGAATAAAACGTTATGATCTTGAATTGTTTACGCCTGCCGCGCGATAAGAGTCAAGTTCTTTGTCTAACTCATCCTTTGTTGCGGCCTGGCGTTTTTTGAGCCGTTTTGGCCCTTTCTTTTTCCTGTACTTCGTCGGCGCGACAGGCATAACGGGAACGACCGATGATGCGGATAAATTGAGCGGCTGTGTATAACGACTAAGCGTATTGTTAGCCAATTCAAGGGTTTAGGGCCATATCATTACTTTGATTGAAGAGGTCCGTTCATGGCCTGGGAGCTGGGTTGCCCTACGATTCTGTTCAAGAGTGACGGCGAGTTTGTCAGGCCAGTGGATGACGGTGACACGTCGTAGATGATTTCAATTTTGAGAGTGTGCCCTGATGAAGGGTGACTGGTTGAACAGACGTCAAAGTGAAAATTGAAAACCAAGCTGACGTACTGCCATCCACAATCTTCCCGTTGTATTTTGTTCTTGCTACGATAGCATCTCCTGGGCGTTGGAAGGTAGTAATAGCCATTCCTTTTGATTTGCCTTGTGAATTGTAAATCAGGATACATTCTTTTACAGGCCCAACGGTTTTTTGAAATAACTCCTGCAAAGAAATGAGCGCGCCTTGTAGCTACTTCAGTCAGTGCCTCTCACCTCGATCTCGTTCTCTCGTATGTCGGTAGGAAGTTTGCTGAGAAGTATTTTGTCACTTTGAGTGATGCCTTGCAGGGGTGTGATATTTGCTTTCCATGCTGGAGCCACTTGACTTGCTGGGTTTCCCAGCAGTTGACGTTTAGCCCCGTGAGACTTTTCCCGGCGGGCTGGACTTTGGTCGTTCATAGAGTCGTGTCTGGCTTCTTCAACAAAAGAGCAGTGTTTTGTAAAGGCACGAAGGCCATTGATAAATAACTACACACAAAGCCCCCAGCCAAGTGATTTGCTGTTATGCCCGAACGATAACGCGCCTTCTACTGTATTTGCTCCTTTTTGCAAGTTTTCTTCGACCCTTTGTCAATCAACCGAGCGTCTTTTGAGTGGCTCCAACTAATCAACCTTGTGGTACTTTGATCCGACCCCAGCCGGATATCTATTGGTCATGAGTAACGAACTTGTTCTGACTGTTCGATCAATGATGTTCCTGTCTTTTGACGATCTTCTAAATCCACATGGTCGGATAAATCCCAGCGATTGTCTTTTCCTTCTTTCTTGACTTTCTCGTTCATGTTCCCAGCACCAGGGAACACACGTCTTGATGTGTTTGCCCTTGCCTACCTCCAGCATGGATCGAGTTCAACAGAACCTGCTTTGGTGATAGAAGACACAGTCTCTCCTGATCCACATACATACCCCTCCCCTCCATCTGATCGAACACGACATTTTTTACGACCCTCTGATCCGCTACGAACAGACGAAATTGTGGAAGAAAGAGAAGAAACGATACCGTCTCATATCCCAAAAGTGGATTCACTTGACGAAAAGAAGCCAAGAACATCCTCAACTCTTGCCAACATAAAGCATCTGAGGAGTTACGGCTTAATCCATTTCGTGGTACTTTGCTGTTGTATTTTTGGGGCGGGCTGGAACGATGGATCTACAGGCCCGTTACTACCAGCATTTCAAAGAGAATATCATGTATGTACCTCAGAGGTCTTCATGCAAAATTATAGATACATATTGCCTCTTAGTTAGGATATCTGGTCGTATCACTATACTTTGTGGCGAACTGTGTAGTAGGTTTTTCGGTTTCTAATACTAAATTTCGCTCATTTGTCCTCAGGGCTTCATCCTAGGAGGCGCGCTCAACGTTTCGTTGAACGAGAGGATAGGGTTCGGAAAAGTCAGTGACAATTAGCCGGACCCTTTATTGCTCCACACATCTGATCAAACTGATAGATCATGGTTGCTGGTAAATTGCTCCCGCTTTGCATGGAACAATAACTTGAGTTACCCTCCTGCGTTAGGTTCTACATTCCAGCTTGTTGCATACACGCTTCAAGCTACTGGTCCTCCTTTTCCCGTTATGGTGACGGCGAATTTCATGACTGGTCTCGGCCTATCATTAACGGTGATTATTCCTTCACTTTTCATTGCTAGCTGTCATTTATCCTAATACTATTCTAGAATTCTCAAGCCAATGGCTTCGTGAGCAGCCTCAATGACAGCATGGAGACCAAACTTGGAATTTTACATGCTACCTACGGTGAGTATACCCTTGCATCTACTGTTCCTCCCCTCAGCATTCCGCAGGCCTCGGAGCCTTCGTTTCACCTTTTGTGGCAACATATTTCTCGGGTAGACGTCGGTGGTCCTTTCATTATCTCGTCTCGGCTTCTATTACAGTTTTAAACACTTTGGCTGTCATCCTTGTTTTCCGATTCAAACATATGGACGGTAGGTTTCAAGCCCGCGACATATGGCAAATTTCTGATTTGATACACCCAGAACTTCTTCAAGAAGGCGGACAAGCCCCACCCGACGATACCGCTTCACCTGGACCGCGGGAGAACACGTACCGCCAACTTTTAAGCTTGAAGATCGTTCATATATTGACTGCGTTTGCGTTGATTTACATTGGGATCGAAGTCACTGTAGGAGGTATGGTCAAATTACCTCCAGCAAGCCTCTGTTTTGACCTTGTACAGGTTGGATTGTGACGTTTATCATCCGGGAACGAGGAGGTGGGCATGCTTCAGGTTTTATCTCTTCAGGCTTTTTCGGAGGTAAGAATAATGTTTCTCTGGATCGCTTGCTCATCTGATCATATGGGCAGGTCTTATGCTTGGACGGGTCGGTCTTATGTGGCTCAACAAACTTGTACGCTTGTTCGACTTCCTCTTCTGGTCGATCCATCATGATAGCGTTATGAAAGGTCGGCGAGCATTCTGTCATTATACTCTACTCACTCATCGCGATCGTGTAAGTCGCACCCTGAATGTCTGAACGCACATGTGCTAAACATCTCGATGTAGCCTTGAAATCACTATATGGTTTGTTCCATCAATCATTGGCAATGCTGTTGCTGTAAGTTCCTTTTACGCGACTTGATACTCTTATCCATCACTTGATTGCAGGTGTCTTTGATTGGTTTGGTTATGGGTCCAATGTTTCCTGTTATGATATCCCACGCTTCCAAAGTTCTCCCTCGATGGCTCCTCACTGTTTGTATTGGATGGATTACCGGTATCGGCATGGTCGGATCTGCAGCCTTACCTTTCTTGACTGGACTTTTATCTTCACGATTTGGAATTGCATCTCTTCAACCCTTGTGCGTTTTATTTTTAATAGATCCTATGATGATTCTGATTCATTTGCCGAAAAGAATGGTATCTATGCTGAGTGCCATGCTACTGGTATGGACGCTTGTTCCCAGAGGTCTAAGGCACGTAGATTGAAAAGAGAGGTTTCTCTCCCTCCATCCGTTGTAATTCTTTTGTAAAAAATGTATCGATTTTGGGATAGGGTTCATAGATCATGATTCACTCGAAACCATCGAGGCTGCTCGTAATGTTTCTTTTTGACTAAAACTAAGAAAAAATCCAACCTCCCGTCAAGCTTCCTCTATCGCTCTAGGTAGGGAGCAGCATTCATTACATTTTAGCCTCAAAAGAAGAGTGAGTTGGTGACGTAAGCAAACTTCTTGTTGAACGTTGTAGCAGTTACTTCATCGACGGACGGCATTGCCAGTCATCACGAAAGCCTGCTCAGCAGTCAGGTGTTCGAATTTATTGTAATTGATACCCGGAACGATTTTTGAAATGGTGTGCGACATGATATCCAGTATATGAGCAAATCTCTGACTGTTCTCTAACAGGACGACGAACAACTCTCTCGTACGCCTGTCTATCTCAGATTTTTTGATATAACGGATGCCGGATTTCCATGGAGAGAACTTGTACCGGATCAGATAGTACGCAGGAGGGCGGATATGAACGATAAGTTCATATTTGATATACTCTTGATCGCGGGAGGCGTTGAAGAACCCGACACACTCTTCCCACCGAGGAACGTGGAAGACCTCAAAGCATTACTTCTCGCCATTGAAGACTCAACATACGACATACTCAAGCAAGAATCTCTAGTTTACATGCTGCTTAAGTGGCATCAGGACGCTAGAGAAGAACGTTTTCAGCTCGATCGATGTATACCCCCACACTTCGCCGCTCTCGCAGACGCTTACTGGCACCTTGACACGGGAATAAACGTCCCAGTACGTCTTTGTATTGTATTTATGCTATTTCGACGTGTTGAAACGCGTTCAGCGTGCTGTTTCGATCCTTTCAGACAATCGCCTTAATGGGGAGTACGCGTCTAAAATATTGCATGCTATATCCATTTCGCCTGAGCCATCGCGTCTCATTGTACAATATGTTCGAACGGCAAGGCCCCTTCTCGTAGAGCCTCAAGATATATGGATGTATACTCTCGCTCTAGCTGACTCTAGCTTACGAGAAGCCTGGTTTTACCAGCGCACATTCGGCGAAACCGACGAGTTACGAGAGCAGCTGCTGGAGAGGCTATTTCACTGGTGTATTTTTCGTGCGTTTCCATTTGTTGTGCCCTGGCGACATTACTTACATGCTTGCACAGCCGAACCACGTCCTCAGGCTCTCAAGGCCCTTTTAGTCCTTCCCCTTTCTCCCTTTGAAGAGAAGCTTCTTCACAAGTACGCTCTTGAACCACCAAAAGATCTCTCTAGAGCATCCATCGCAACTTTGCGAGACTTGCTTTGCGTGCGCTTCATTCAATCCGGTCAATACGCCGAAGCCATTAGAGCTGACCATCAATTCGCATTATCGACTCTCAATGAAACAAAAAGCGACAGTCGGGACCGGCGCAAGATGGTGAAGGATGTATATGATGCCCTACCTCAGGTGGAACGTATGCTCTTAGATTTGGAACTAGAAGGCCCCAGTTCTACACAGCGAACGAAGCCAACAACCAACGGAATCATCAAACCTAGTTCAAATACTGACGTCAACGATCGGACAGCTGATCTATCGCACTCATGGGAAGACGTTTCTCGACCTTTACCTTCACAGTCGTTCAATGACAGTCAGGCGGTAGCACAAGCGAGCTCGCCGTATCGTGATATCCTTGAATCTGCCAAAACTCAGAGCGAAGCTTTACCTATCTCTCACTCAAGGGGATCGCTTGGCCACTCAATGTTCTCCGGCGCGCCTTCCACCATACCCGTTTCCTTTCCATCCTCGAATACCCTCAGTCGCGCGTCTCCGATCCGGCAGGGCTTTCCTCTATCAAATTCTACACCAGGCCGCTCCCAGACCTTGCTCATCTCCAATTCGCCCATGCCACTCATCATGGGCTCGAACACTACCAGTGGGGCACTCACTTCAAGCGGGCAGTTCCCCACATCACATCGGCAATTACCCACCTCCTCTATACCTGCATTCGTTCCGGCAACGCGCCAACCAAATGCTTTCTACCAACCCCCACCTCTCAAACACCAGCAAGGTGTCAAACGGCCCATCGAGGCATTGGCGCTCGAGTCCTCTGCGCATGATACTCAGATGGACGGCGTCGCCGAGGACGACAACCATGATATGGACCTGCAGAATGGGCACGAGGAAGACCAGGAAGACCAAGACGACGAGCAGCGCGTTTCGGGTCTGCGATCAAGTGCTCGTAGGCATGAATTGGAGGATGGCGTCGAGCTTCCGTATTCAGTCTTCGGTAATGGTCCTCAGCCAAGTAATGCGGCGCATCCGAGGCAGACCACCAAACCGCGAAGCAGCCGTGATTCTACTGCTGCTGCTGCTATCCCGACAACTGCTAGCGCGACTAATTCAACGCGGACTCGTGTACCTCCTGGTGGGTTTATATCAGATGACGAAGATGGCGGTGTTGCAGAACATGAAGAGCAACCTCCGGCTGCACGTACCCGCACTTCAGCTCGTTCACGCCAAAATCAGACTCAGGACCAGGATCGAGGGGTAGAGTCTCGACCTCGACAACCAAATAAACGAGCCAAACGCTCGCAAAAGGAGGATTTAGGGCGGAGTCTCCCAGGAACCCTGATTGATGAAGATGAAGACGATGGTGACGATGGCCAGGATGATGATGAGGAAGCTGATCGGGTTGCGCCGCTGCCTCGACAAACTTCGCCACCACCGCTACGTAGGAATACGCGGAGGATGCGTTCAACGACACCCGCCTCTGATATCGGCGATGAGGATGGTACCCAAAAACGTCGTCGGTCTTCGAGATTGTCGACAGCTGCAAGTGCTGTGTCGGGTTCGTCACCGCCGGCGAAAAAAGGTCCTAGTAAGGGAAAGAAAAACGCCAAGGCGAGTGGTGGTGCGACGACAAGAAATAAACGATCATGAGCGTAGGGCTCATGGCGTTATTGCACCTCTATACGAGAGTCAATCTCATGACTTTTAGTCTTCGCATTAGAAAGGACTATTGATATCTGTGCTCTTATAAACAGTATATTGAAAGTTATATCTAGGTGTCCATCGTGATTTTTTTCGCACAAAGGCTGCTAGTGCAATGATGCGTTAGAACAGCAGCAGTCAGAAATGGCGGCAATTTACACTGACGATTCGGCGGCTCAAATAGTGAACCAACTTCTGAAATAGCCAGCTGCCGCTGAATTGCCTATTGTTCTATTCATAAAATTGACTCCGGAGTCGATTTACGAGAGGTAGTGTTGTTGGCAGCTTGCTGCCTTGCTGCCGTACCGCTTGCTGCCGCGGCAGCTGCCTGGCAGTGCCACCCAGGCCCAAAATAGGCCCGGCAGCAACGGCAGCACGGGATATAGGATCTCACTGTCTGTGGGTAGTAACGGGGACTGTGGCCAGCAGCGCAAGTTCAATATCTTACTAGGTGCTACAAAAATGACATAGAACAATTGAAATGTTATTTTGAGTGAACAATAGCTCATGCATCTCACAAACACATTCTCGTGGACACCACCTTTAGCCATTGAGCGTGATGACACTGATATGCTTGGTCTCAAAGATCTTGATTTGGAAGAGATAGAGAGGGCATTTTCGGACGTGGAGGAGCAGAACAGAGAGGATCTAGTTGAAGGCTGTGATGGAGCAGAG
>JABCKL010008486.1:0-23802 GCA_018851305.1 Calocybe cyanea
GGTTGGAAACTTGGAGTAGAAACTTGACCGAGTCCCTTTGATTTATACATAGGTTTCTTGATCCATTCATATCCGTTTTCATGATGAAGTAATAAATATCCGTTGAACCCTTTCAAACAATAATCTTTCCATCGAATCTTTCCTGAGGATGAGATTTACATATGCCAGAATTGTTACTAGAGTATTTACGTCCAAGTGGTTTTGGCACACACCAATACAAGCTCTCCCTCAGATAACTGGTAACATATTCCGCCTCGTGAAGACTTATTTGTTATCACTGGTTAGAAAACCTTTATTACCATTTAACTCCCGCACATGCCCACCCTTTGATAATTCAATGGCCGTGCGCACAGCCATATTTCACGCCTTAGCGAGGGTTGATTCTATGACAACAAAAATGCTTTGAGACAGGCTTTCTAGCAAAAAAGAAAACCAGCTTCCTAAAGCGCTGACATTCACATAGTGTCTAGATGCGAACTGAGCGAACAATTCTATGAAAGGATGCCTTGAATTTTGTTAACATCTTTTGGCAATTTACATGCGATCTAGGTCACTACAGTGTCACTACGGTACTGTTTTCAGATCATGTTGGAACAGTTTTGGACCCGTGGCATCTGAATCCTTCAACAGGATCATTTATCCAGTAATTACAAGTAGAATTGGCAAATTCCGCTTTCGGATCTTTAGGCTCAGAAATCGGAACTAACCTCTACTGCTGCAGTAAACAAGACAGTACAGTAAAGGTACATAAGTATGACTCCATGGTCCTGCTTAAAGCAATCTAACCCGCATCAGTTGAAAAGTGCGATACACTTGTTTCAGAGTAGTGACACCGCATTTGGGGCCCATGGGTATCAATGGATCAGTAATCTGACAGAGGTCTACTATGACATAAATGGCAAGAAGGGAGTTTTTCTCCTGAGTTTTTAACCCAACTCATCGTCTACATTCAACATTGGCGGGAGTTCTAATTCGGCTGGGTCTGAACCTGGTGCATCCGAGTCCCCTGCTATCACCCGCCGAACTCTCTAGCTTTGCGATATCCAAAGATGTGCCATGCCAGCAAGCCAACAGGTACGTACCTTTCCCTCAATCTACTGCATCATTTGCGGTTATTCGTTTTTCTGGACGCTTACCCTACCTTTATCTCTATTCTAGAGTCATCACCATTCTATGGTCACGTAGGGCTGACAGGTGCTCATCTGGCGACAAGATCCATTTACAACGCTCGCGTAGTACCAAATGGCTCATCCTCTATGCCGAATAGACCCGAATTTCTGTCTTCTGGAGAAGATGTCAAGAATCTTTCGACGCGGGATTCCCAGGACGCCCAGGTTGAGAATCAGCTTTATCCCCGTTATAATGGCTATCCAAGCATGGAATCAATGAGTCCATACATGTTCAGGCAGGAACCACAGTGACTCCCGGCTGTGCTTAGACCCATCCCCGAAGATGGAAAAACGGTTGGGTCAAGTTATCACAGAGACGATTGAAGGGTATGTGCGACAGCTTGCCTACGGGCGTGAAGACTCTGGGCAGTCTAGTTTTATTGGCAAACAAGTGCCGCCGTCGGCTGCATCCAAGCAACGATCGCAAAGTCCAGCGCACCTGCCAAGCTCTTCTTTTTAAGCACCCGTGAGTTTTGTTTCCATTCCAATCATGCGAGCATTTACTGTGTTCCCTACTCGAATCAGAAAACACAAGATATCTACTATGTCCACGCGAATGTGATGACTTGGCGTTGGCGTTTATTTCAACATGGTCGACTATTGAAGAAATCAACTATTGTAGTGTGTCGGTGAGAGTGTTTGGAATGAGGGTTATGGCAAAACTCAGGTTGATATCGCAAAAATTGAGCTCGTCGCATTGTGATCTTCGTCTGAACTATCTTCAAGGACAATTTTCAACGGGAGTGTATCAAGACTATTCTGGCAAATCGTTTAGTACGTCTAAGACCTTATTGGCACGAGCGGGTCCTGAATTCTTGCAATGGCAGCTACTGTACTGGTGCCCCAAAGCCGTCGATCAGTCGGCCGGTGTCGTCCATCGGAGCTTCAAAGTTTGAAGTCCGCCATGGCAACTCAATTCGCCAAGAGAGGGCAAAAACGATCAATAGAAAATGTCACAGTCTTGGAACGCTCCGTCCATGACCTTTTTTATACAAAGCCTTGGGGCGGCTCAGCAGTTGGTCTCCGAAGCTCTCAGCCCTGGAGTCGCGGAGTCGGGTTGGGCCGGTCTGGCCCTTAGGCAGCGGGAGAGAGCCAATTATGGGGATGCGTCGTGTCTGTGTTGAGTGACTTGGCATGTATGTGTGTGTCTCTGTGTGTTGCTGAGGAGGCCCCATGACCCCCAAATGCCGTTATGCATGACGCAAGCCAAAGTCTAATGGATTTGCAACATTCACCCGGGTTCGGAGGTCTACGTGTCCACTTGCAGATAGTCTGTAGATGCAAAAGCAAAGTGTAGTGAAATTTGAAAGGCTAAGCCAGGGTACAACGAGGAACGCGCTAAGCAAGGGTTACGTATATGTTTACACGTAATATATATATATATATTTTGTATTCAGGGGCGGGCTTGTACTGAGGCACAAATCACCAAAAGCAATCAGCCAAAAAGCCCCCGCCACCGCTCTTTCGCTCGTACCACCACCATCATGTCGCGTGTACCCACTCTCAAACCTGTTAGTTTTTACGGTGCATGCTCCCAAGAAGTATCAAGCGCTGAGAAGGGATCCACACCCATTCGCAGATGCACGCTCTCGCCAGAAAAGCTCGTTTCACAACCACACGAGGGTCTTGATACTGTTTACGATCTACTCCAATATTCTGCGCGGACGCATGGTACACGAGAAGCTATGGGACAAAGGGATGTTGTTGACATCGTAGAGGAGGAAAAAGACGTAACCAAGGTCGTTGATGGGAAAGAGGTCACTGAGAAGAAAAAGTGGAAGTACTTCCACCTCAGTGAGTACAAATACATAAACTATATCGACGTCCAGGACGCGGCGAGCGAGATCTCTCGTGGTCTATTTGAGCTCGGTATCAACTCACACGATGTCGTTAACGTGTACTCAAAAACAAGGTAAATATCATTTGTCTGTTCACCATAGCTAGCCATTAACCAGCGACTTCACAGCATCAATTGGCAGCTCGTTGCATTTGCCTGTGCATCTCTATCAATCGTCGTCGCTACCGCCTACGACACTCTGGGTCCCGAAGGCCTAAAACATTCCCTCAATGAGCCTGAATGTGTCGGGCTCTTCACCAATGCCGAGCTTCTTCCCACTCTCAAAAAGGTTCTCTCCGAGACGCCCACCGTCAAGTTCATTTTTTACGATGGAGAACCAGGCGCCGGAGTTCTTGACCAAATACGCGCCATCCGCGATCTCACAATTTGCAGCCTAACAGAATTGCGCGCTCTGGGCAAGGACAAGCCCCATGAACCTCTCGAGTCCAGGAGGCCCAAGAAAGATGACCTAGCATGCATCATGTACACCAGTGGCAGCACTGGAAACCCTAAAGGTGTATTGATCAAACACTCCAACCTCATAGCCTCCGTAGGCGCCGTCAACCTCCTACTCGGCCATCACCTCAACTACGATGACAAGTACCTAGCGTACTTGCCCCTAGCCCACGTTTTGGAATACATTGTCGAGCTGTGCATGTTGTTCGTCGGCATGCCGATGGGTTTCGGCAGCGTCAAAACACTGACGGATGCATCTGTTCGGAACTGCAAGGGTGATTTGGCAGAGTGTCGGCCAACGATTATTGTTGGTGTTCCGATGATTTTCGAGACGATACGCAAGGCTATGCTCTCAAAAGTCAACTCAGCCGGCGCTGTCAAGAGGAATCTATTCCATGCTGCCATGTCCATCAAGAAGGCCAAGATCCCAGTTCTCTCCTATTTGGCTGATGCTATCGTTTTGACCAGCGTTCGAGCCGCTACAGGCGGAAGGCTTCGCATCGCCCTCTCCGGCGGTGCCGCTCTAAGTCGAGACACGCAAGATTTCCTCACCACAGCCTTAGTCACATTGATCCAAGGTAAAAAAGCTATTCCCATATCATCTTTCCCATGCATTGCTAGATCAACACAAAACTCATGATCAACTCGCTTTTCTTTTCTTTTCTTTTTTTTTTCCCAACAGGTTACGGAATGACCGAGTCGTGCGGGATGTGCGCCATTCTCCCGCCCGAGTTGGCCCGACCGGAAACTGTGGGCGTCCCAGTGCCTTCCATTGAAATTCAACTGTTGGATGTCGCCGATGCTGGATATCTGTCCACCAACAACCCTCCTCAAGGTGAAATATGTATTCGCGGACCTTCGGTCACTTCGGGTTACTTCAAACGACCCGACCTTAACGAGGACGAGTCTATTTTTACCAAAGATGGATGGATGAGGACTGGAGATGTCGGACAGTGGAACGCGGACGGCACGCTGTCTCTGATTGACCGGTTTGTGTTTCTTTTTCCTGCTACATCTAATAATAGAAAGGCTGACCTGCGGCTCCGGTAACTAGAGTGAAGAACCTCATCAAGCTAGAAAGTGGCGAAGTACGTCGTAGAATTCTGTTCTTTTTCTTTTTCTATCAGAGTTCCTCTTTGTTTATTGTTCCTCCAGTATATCGCCCTCGAACGCCTAGAATCGATATACAAATCCTGCAATCTTGTCGGCAACCTTTGCGCACATGCCAACCAAGACGCGAAACAACCGCTCGCCATCATCATCCCACACGAGGCTCACCTCCGTCACGCCCTCCAGGGCTCAAGTGGCGGCGCAGCAAAAGGTGTCGACCCCTCTGCGAGTCTGGCAGACCTATGCAAGAATCAGTATGTACACGATCTCATCAAGAAGGAATGCAACGCGATCGGGAAGAAGAGTGGATTTAAGAATCAGGAGCTTCTGCAGGCTGTGATCCTTACCCCTGATGAGTGGACATCGGAGAATGGGTTCCTTACGGCAGCTCAAAAGATCCAACGCACTAAAATTGCAAAGGCGTTTGAGGCAGAGATCAAGGTATGATTGATTGATTGTGCGTTGTTGAGCCACGCACTCATAGTAGTCTGATACGCAGGAGGTCTACAAGAAGCAGTAATCTAATACCCTTCTCACCTTCCCTTTGTCGACATGGACCAGTCAGAGATTGCCGACCTAAATCTACCAATCCTCTTGATCTTTACGTTACGTCGTGTTTTCGCTTTTTTTTTATTACTCAGTGATTTCCTGCCGTACATCCGAGTTACCTAATTTGGTCTACAATTCTTTTTACGAGTTTATTCACGAGTCTAATCAACCAAGTACACCATTCTAGATGAAACTTGAAGCTCGTTTCTTTCTTTCAACTCAATCGGTTATTTTCGTCTCCCTTCAACACTACGCCATTCTTCCAGTCTTTTTAGTGCTGACGTTGCTTTTAGTGGTTTCATTCTTGCACTGCTCTCGGTCTGGTTCTCGTGTAATATTGAGCTTAGCAATTAAAGAATTTACTTCGCAACAAGCGTCCTCCAAATTGAAAAAATATCTTGTCTCGTAGCCTCAACCACGCCCAGAGGGTTTCCTGTTAGACTTCTGAGGGTGAGCTCTTGGATAAAATGTTGTATTGTAGTTGTACAACCGATTTCTTGGTCGCGTCATATAAGTACCTGCTCTGACCGACAACCTCTTTACCATCATATTTGCTAGTTACTTCAACCAAATTTTTGTCCCCCGCTCAATTATCCCAAATTAAGCTTGAAACTCGTTTTTAAATCGACCTTAGTTTTTTTCTATCTCTTCACAGCACTATCCTAATCTTTTCGAGCGGTATCAACGCTGCTTTCGATACATTTCCTGTGTTTATCGACCTGCTTACGACTTTGAATGTAATATCGGGTATAACAAATAAAAAACGTTACTTTACAATTACTGGCCCCTCAGCTTTGAAACTGAACCACAAGTGTCTCTGCCCACTTGAAAAAATCTCTCGAAGCCTCCCATCCAACCCTGGCAGCTTCAACTCCGTCCAAGGGATGACTTTCCCCTTCAAACATCAACAACTCGACCCTCTTACCCTCTCGAGCTCGATCCTTCAGAGCGTGGTAGTAGCTGGTTCCTTGGACAGGGGGTACACGCTGGTCCGACGTTCCGACGAGCAGCAAGACAGACGCACGTACAGAGTCAACGAGGGCGATGGGCGATCGTTTGTAGAGCCTCTCAAATGTCTCAGGCAACATCAGCGGAGCACGCTTCTTGGTCTGCTGCGGCTGCTCTTTGTCTTCCCATATAGCAGGTGAAGAGTAGATCGGATAGTCTAGCCCAAACTCGGAGAAAAACCAGTCCGGGATATCCGAGTTGGAAATTTCGCCTACGGACATGACGGGGTTGCGGATGACAGCCGCCGAGAAGAAGTCGGGGTATTGTCCAAGGACTGTTTTCACACCTTTGTGAGTAAGTGGTTTCTTTTTTAGAAGGTGATAGAGACATTACTGACAATGTCCGGAGAGGAAACCACCATGGCTCCCGCCCATGAGGAGCTGATTGCCTGGGCCTTCGATCGATATGCCAAGCTTTATGAGATGATGTGCGGACGCAATGCAGTCTTCCACGTCTAGCGTGCCGCAATTTCCTATCAGTGAGTCAACAGCTGATTGGCCAAATCCTAGAGAACCTGTGTAGTTAGGCATGGAGATGGTGACTGTAAAGAAGCCCGTCAGGGTCCGATTCGAAATATAAAAGCATGAACTGGAAAACTTACATCGTTCCAGAGCCAATGCAAGGATGTTCGGAAAGAAAGCTGTAATTGTGGTAGCATGTGGACCACCATGGGGCATTGTGATACATGGACGGATGTCTCGTTTTTGTTGCGGCTCGACTGCAGAGCGTATTACTATGGTCTCCGTAGGATATCTACCGGGAATGGCGATAATAGAAGCGCGAAGGCTAGAGAGTTCCCTTTGCACTGAAAAACCTAATCAGCTTTTTTCTTTTCATGGCCTAGCAGAGCATGTACTCACGATCTGGCTGTATTTCGGGCTTCTGTATTACTCGCCAAGAAACCTCTCCTGAGTCGTTAAATTGCCCCAAAACAATCTCGTGGGGGATCAACGGTGCACTCCTCGAGCACACGACGCGCGAGCGATTATCAGTATTGAGAACCTTCCAACTATACAAATTGTCGTCCTCAGGCGTGACGTTTTTAACGCTTCCATCGGCTGTAGAAATGAGTAAAACAGTCGTTCGAGAACCCCACGCGGACGTGATAATCAGATAAGGCGCTGAAGAGGTGGGGAGTTCAAGGACCGGACTAGGAGTTAGATTCGGATCAGGGTAGAGACCGGGAAAAGCGCCTTTCTCTGGCTTGTGGACGACGTCAACGAGGGGTGAGGGTAGCTCTCGGAGATTTGGCACAGAAGCAATGTCCAAGGAATATAGTGTTGACGTTGCAGCGTGCGCACCGCCTGTAGGGTGAGAGTACCATACCAAGGTTGACTTATCATCGTGTGAGATGATGCGCGGGGAACGGCATGAAAGATGCGAAGGTGTTAGCTTTCTAAAAGTGCACTCCAACGATATAGTCTCCGTCGACGATTCAGGCTCATCGAGAGTCGAAGGGATAATTTCCCAAATCCCCGAAGGACGGTTAAAGCAGAACTTTACTCCAAGTAAGCGATGATTGGGAGTGTACTCAAAACCTGTGGAATACAGCACATCGCCGCGCGGGCCAAATACGACCTGACCGAAGAGTACGGCCGATGGATTATTGAGCTTAGACAGCGTTCGTAAAGGATCCCCAGGACCATTCTTCCAAAAAAATACGAAAACTTCTGGTCGACGCTTTCCTGAGAAGCCTTCTCCGAATTGGGGGGTAAACCTGAACTTCTGATATGGATCGTCTTCGGAACCCTCAGGCGGGTTAGCTTCTGCGACATAGACTAGCGATGACTCTGAAGGCGAGAATGACAGTGACGCGACAAACTCTGGCGACTATGTCAAAGCGCTCGGACGATAATCTAGAACTAGTCCTGAACTCACCATCAGTATAGAAGGCGCCATGTCGGTTCGAGACATCAATGGACGCCTCTATCTTATCTTTGTACCAGACCTCAATAAATCGTTTCGTTTTAGCCTCATCTTTAAATTCACGGAGGACTGCACGACGCAAGCCCGATGCAGAATATACGAATGCAACTTCTTCGTTGATATTCTGGAATGACGAGGCGATGACAGAGGACCCAGCTAAAACTATGGAGTTGTTGATGGTTCTCTTGATATTTCGTTCATGATCTTGCACGGTTGAAGATACTTGGATGACTGTCACAAGGAGATTAATGAAAAACAATCGATCAGTAATGAGATATTTTGCCGAAGGAAGCAGATATATCCACCATTTGGGTCGACAAAGTGGGCTGATGAGGGGACAGGAAATTCACTGAGAAGCTTGTACATCGTATGTTGGAGGAACGGTTGATGGTAATTTACGATTGTTCAGATAAAATTCATCGATTAGTATATTTATCAGAAGTCTTAGGCTCAAACAGCTATGAACCAGCATCACCGACCAGCTTGGTGGGCCGGATGAAGTAGCATCAGAGATTCCGCTACGATACAACAATTAGGATTTTTAAACCAAGTTTTTTGTGCGCCGGCAGGCAATGAATCGAATGCAGTGTAATAAAGACATGCTGAAATGGATTTAATCGAAAAGACCAAAGCCCTAGACATCAAATTAAGGTCAAACAGATGCAAGGCTGGAGGGGGTGTTGATACTTACCATATCCTCGTCAGACTCCTCCTTCTCTTCCGCTTTAGCCTCCTCTTTAGGTGCTTCCGGAGCAGCACCACCAGATGCTGCGGCAGGTGCAGCGCCACCAACGGCCGGTGCTCCACCACCTGAACCGACATTCGAGAGTAGTTCTTTTACATTCCTTCCCTCCAGTGCTTTCGCTAATAGAGTTGCCCATATTGGCTCAAGTTCACATCCCGCTGCGCTGGTCAATGTTAGCAGTTTGTCCGACTGCAAAAATCGTTTGTCAGCATCTGTTTTCGATGTAGCATAAAGTTCTGTTCATACAGTAATTTCGACACCATCGTCTGCAAGGATAAGTGCGGCGTAAGTTGCTGCGAGATCTGATGAGGCCTAAGAAGCTGGTCAGAAACTATAATAAAGTCATCCGATACCGCAAAGTCGAATCCACCGATAAAGCGGTGTCTTCCACAAGACGGAAGAGTAACACTGTTATGATGGGCACACTAGAGTAGATATCTTACCATTTTTTGGTGTGTGGACAGTCAAGGAGGTCGTTGGGAACGGCGGGCTTGGAGATATACACAAATCAAGCACAGAACAGCCACCTGGGAAATCACACACGTGACATTACTTCGACGATTCGGATTTCGGATGTGCAATCCAGCCTACTTAAATGTGCTCATTATACAGCTTGGTTCTACGCGTAATTCGACAGGAACAGACGCCCACGTTCGATGCCTAATACATTAGCTTTGATACACATTTGGTGGCGGATCTATTGACTTTTCAAACTTCATCGATTAATCGTCGCATCCTACATTCCAGAAGTTTCAAGTACAATACGTTACATTAATGACATGGGTTTAGTATAAATAAACTGATCGAAATGTGGTCCGAATGTGGTCGGGACTTGCCCGACCACCTACTCATTCAATGTGTTTCACGCTCAGAAGAATTCTGAGAGGGATTCAGCCTCGTACTCTCTCATGCGGTTCTTGCCATGGTACATCGAGTATCTTAAAGATATCTTCCTCTCTTTCAGATGCAATTATAGTGCCTGGGAATGAATGAACGATCAGCGAATAGCACGAAGCAGAGATCTCTCACCAGTGTTCAGCTTACGTCTATCTCTTGGATCACGCACGACCCCACCGAACAAGCCTCTTTGATTCAGTGAGTATCCGAGCACACTCGCCTTCATTCTAATAGCCCTATTGAACTATGGGAGGAGTAAGGACGGTCAATTGGCATCCTCAAGGTTGAGCTTTGGAAAGTTAGGACATACAATATCATCGCCCTGGACACAAGAAACGGTAAATGATTAGCAGTTGGATAAAAATCGTAAAAAACGTACAGTATAATATAGCAATGCTGCACCTCTAGAACTCCATGGCACAGTCAAGAAGTCTATCCTTCTCCGCTTTGCACCCTTCCTTCCAGGTATCCTACACAGGCCTCTGTAGATCGCCTCAAGATCATCAGGATCCTCTGGACATGCAAGATCTTCCGTGAGGATCCCAGCGTTATGAAGGTCTCCTAAAAGCCGAGAAAGAACGCCTAGGAAAGTGATGCATCAGATCGTCTCGCTTAGCAAACCCAGAGGGGGTAGCCGACCTTTGTGCGTAATTCCATCGTCAGGAGGGCGCGTAATCAGAATATCGATATCACCGCAGTCAGCTTTGCCTCTGAGCATGAAATGTTTAAGTGAGCACAAAGCGACTCATTGGCAGCTGACCTCCGGTAACTCCCCATAATCTCGATGAAAAGCTGAGAGTCAATCTTAAGCGCTATACATTCAGCCCATTCAGCAATGCAAACGCTTTGAGCAAAAAAAATAATGCATTCACCTACAGTCTTGACTAGCTCGAAGATCTCCCTTGCTTCTTCCCTTGGCATACGATCATTTATGTCTGGGAGCCCATCGTCATGTAAGATTGGCCCAATCCAGTAGATCAAGAAACGAACCATCGTAAAATTGAATGCCGATCTTTTGCGCAGGTGTCAGAGTGACGCCTCCCTTTCCAGCGAGCACATCACCCAGACTGCGACATCCAGCGGCATACCACTGATATGCTGTCGGCTGTCCAACACCATAAACACCTTGAAATACTTTGGTGACTTGCACTCCTTCAGTGTTTTCATAGCCGATCCTTCGGAGATCGCCAGTCTGTAATATCTCCATGATCTATGAAGAGAGTGAGATGTACAGGTGAACCCATTTAGCTCCTCCGTAAATTGTGT
Organism: Calocybe cyanea; assembly: GCA_018851305.1. Taxonomy (NCBI): domain Eukaryota; kingdom Fungi; phylum Basidiomycota; class Agaricomycetes; order Agaricales; family Lyophyllaceae; genus Calocybe; species Calocybe cyanea. Next base: position 10,964 of record JABCKL010008486.1, read on the forward strand.
GTACGTGGTAACATACCTTCTCAGCCGTTTTATGACCCACACCACGAAGATTTTGAGCTTCTTCCATTGTTGAAATTCGTTTAGGATGATGCCGCAGCGCACGAATGCCTGCAAAATTTATCTGAATAAATGGGTATTTGGATGATATCTGGAACCACATTTAGTGTAACTGAAAACCCTCCAACGATCGTCGTCTCCTAATTTTGCCTGATGAAGTGCTTTTAGTTCTTCGAGCTAGTGTATGCTTAAGTGAGTGCCATATCCAGTAAAAGACCTTGTTTGTGCACCTTGTCGATGATGTCCTGGTTAGGACAAGGCTGCTCGGGTATAACCTTACCGTCGCACGTCCATCCCTTCTTTTTCTGTACAAAATCAGCGATTCTGTGTCTCTCTAACTTCTGATCACTGCTTGATGACGTACTGGTGCCTTGGAAGCAACTACTGGAAGGGGCTCTTCTACATCGAAATCGGAGATATCTGTGTTGGACTCTTCGGCTTCGCCATGCCGCGACCACTGGATGAAAGCGTAATGTGAGATAGATGTTGACCTGGTGCCAACGAGGACTTACTTTGGTATCGCGATCAGCGCGTGCCCTAGCATAGAACTGAGCTAGAGGATCATTCTCGGTCACCTCCCCGATATTCGTGGGGGGAATGTTCAATGTAAAGCCTGATCATTCATGAGATGGGCCGGTTGTAAACTTGGAGAGATACAGCAAGTGACTAGACGTACCTTTGTTGGTGGTTTTGGCCCGCTCCGAACACCCTTCCATGCTTTGAGGAAAGCCCCTATATCAAGCATATCAGCACTAGTTTCCGTGAAACTCAACTACCAAATCTCACGAGATATGACTAAAGTCAGCATCTTCCGGATCAAGAGCCTTTGCCTTGCCCTTCCCAGTACCCGACGCTTTGGGTACCGCTCGATTGTCCGGTCCAGCGTCAAATCGTTCATGAAAAGCGGCATGCATGAAAAGTTCATCCATGCGCACTTTCAAACCTTCCCGCGTGAGCGTAGGCGTCCTGCCGATGGACGAGGCAACCCATCCCCAAGTGACTGTTGGTATGTGGTTAGGAATATCAACCAAACGCTTGATGCCGAGAGCTCGCAGGGTTGGTCGGATTTGGGCGTCGGTAATCACATGAGTCACCACAGATGGATCATACCGAGGAACCAGGGTCCCGCCGTATTTGACGATCTGGATGCACACCGCGCATGTTTATTATGAATGGAAGAATGTATTTTTCGATACCTAGAATACGGGCTTACAAGTTCCATTCGACCGCGTGTCCTTTCAGTCGCAACATTCATATCACCGCCTGTGTAAAATATGTTCATGCCGGACAGCAACTTGGATGGCTTTGATTGTTTCAAAAGGTCTTGTTCGGACGCCGTTGCCATTTTCTCCTTGACTTCGTTGCAGAGCTTCTCGGCGTATTCCTGGGGCGTCAAACGTATAGATACTTGTTTGCTCTTCCCCTTAGTGCTCTTGGACTTTGCTTTCACGTTGCTGCTTTTGCTGGAGACAAGCTTTGACACTATGGCAGATGTCTTCTCCGCAGGTTCTAACTTGGGAGCCGGAGAAATACGACGCCGCTTTGACGAAGAAACATCTGGATCACTGACTGTATCTTGGATCGTTGATTGTTCGGATGCGAGCTTAACAACTCGATCTCTCCGCTTCGCTGCTGCGTGTTGGGCTACGCGTTGTTTGACTTCAAGGTAGAGATTGATTGAGGCAAATTGAGGACCGTTGTTTGCTTGAGCCGATGTAAAGTCTTCAGTTGGAGAAGTGAGAGCATTATCACTTGAAGCACTAGCTAAGGGTATGATTGGTTTGAGATTTAGGGCGGGCGCCTGGCGCCGGGCTTTACCCTTGCCCCCTTCTGATGGTTTATTGAATGCTGCCTTGACGGAATTCGCGTCCAACCTGGGTCATCGTGGGAGCATGAGTGATGTTATAGCGAATAGGGAAAATATCTACGTTGTAATATCTTCAATCGAGGGAGAAACAGATCTTTTCCTCTGTTGGTTTAATGAATCGACATTTCGAGAGGCGAGTCGTTTTAGCCCCCCACCCGAAGCCTGCATTGAGAGAATCGGACTCAGCGATCTATCTGGCGTTGCATCTTCGGTAAAGCTGTGCAAAAGTAGTGGAAGTTCTTGGTACAGAAAAAGATAAAGCGGCAATCCATACCGTGAGATATCTTCATACGAGGAAGAAGAATTGACCCCGGAAACGTCAACAGAGGGAGACAAAGGGCTCAATCGTGACGGGCTGGCCAGGTCTAATGACTTTCTGATCTTCTTAGAAGATGTCGGTCTATTTCCTGAAAGAACAGGTTCTTGCGCGTCCGTTGCTGACAGCTTGCGCTTTTGACCTTGCGGACTCTTATGGACCCAGGCGGAATTTATGGGCGCAGGGTTATCAAAGTCCCTTGATTCATTCCTGCTATTTTTGGTGAACAATCTTTCCCATGCCGAAAACACGTTCTCACTTTGTTGCTATTGATGTACGGACTTTTGCTCCCAATCGATCCGCCTGTAGTAGCTCACTATCAATCAAAAAGCCTTTTAGACACGAAAATCTCATTGACGCGATGGTAGTACCTTGGAGTGTCTTCAGTAGGTTGTTTTCGCTTGCGTGCAGGAGCTTCATGCACGTGAGATATCACATTTGGTGCTTCTTGAGGAGCGGTTGATGGCATCGCAGCTGTGAGATCACGAGAAGTATCATAACGAATACTATATTCATATTGGCCATATTTTGCTGCATCTCGACTAGGTATTCTGCGCGCGCCTATGCGTTTCAGGTAATCATCAATGTCTTCATCGGGTAGGTTCATGCGCTTGTCTTGCTCTCGATAGTACGCGTCAAGGTCCATAGTTACCTTCCTGTTGGCAATATCAATCCAGCTGACGGACGAGGGTATATAACCGGTTTGGCGCGTTCAAAGAGTCACTCTGAGTCGTTCGGCAGAGAGCAAGGTTCAACGGGCCGTCGCGGAGATATGAATCGATTCGTGTCACGAGTCACGTGTTATCATACCAACTGTGACGAGTGACATGAATTTAAATTTCCGCGCTTCTTTTTATTCCTGGGCTTGGCTGGATATCTAAGGAAATACTCTTGAAAACAGGCGAAAAGCACCCTAGACTCGATTATTATTGGTATAGTTTAACTCAAAACTTGGGGTAATTTGGCTTGCCGTTCTTCGGCTGGGCCCTCTCGTTGCAATGTATTTTACTTGGCTTCCCATGATGTGACTTGCTTGTGGCGGAACCTTATTCAGAGATGAGCCCTTACGCTTTTGGTGGTCACGGTGACATTACGTTGGCGCGCCAAAAATGTCATTCAGGAGTTGGGTGCATCAGGTGCAGGTTTTTGTCTACCTCAGTTAATCTCCAGGGGTCGAGTAAACTTGCGATCGCTCATCCATATTTTCATAATATACTTGTACTTCGTATCTCTGGTGATTACACTGTCGATCAATGCAATCCCCAAACCACGATCTTGATAGCTCGACCGACGAGTCTGACACGAATGGGGAGTCGTTATTAATGTCAGGGCAGGAGACAGGTGGAACCGATCCGTCAGACCTTGTGGAGCTGGACGCTCAAGAATTTCCTACATACTTCTCAGAGCGTGGGGGCAGATTATTCCATTCACATGCGACTTCTCCCTATCCATTGCCCGCCGACACTCCGGAACAACAGGTATTTTAACTTCTGCCCTTCCAACAACTAGTCACGCCACACGAGATTGCTCACGAGTAGCTCCTTAGCGGCTTAACGTAACGCATGTCGCACTCAACCGGCTGATTGGCGCAAACTATGTTGGACCAGTTCCCGAAGTCCTGGCCCCACTCCCGGGACGTCAGAAACTGGTCGTGGATCTTTGTACGGGTACTGGGAAATGGTATCTTGACTTTGCCGTGTCAGCTGTTCTCACCGGTGCTAGAGCTGACAGGCTGTCATATACAGGGTAATCGATATGGCGAGAGAATTCCCGCACGCTCAATTCAGAGGCATCGATATTGGTCAGAGATCATTATCCTTCTCACCACATCTATCCCATCATTTATCTACTCCGTGTAGTGCCAATTGCTACAAGATACCCTCCTGGAAACGTACAGTTCGAGGTTCAGGATGTTAACACACTCTCCGGGTGGCGCACAGCCTCAGTTGATTTAGTACATGCTAGAAGTATTTCAATGGCTGTACGTACTGTTTAGCGCTTATCGAACTTGAGGCTATAGTTCCCATCTTCCAATCCACCTTTTCTAGGTCCATAACTATCCCGATGTTTTGAGGGAAGCTGGTCGAGTACTGCAGCCAGATGGACTGTTCGTCTCTTTTGAGTGGGGCAGATACCCAGCCTTTCATCCAGCATTTAACTTATCGCCTCAAATCCACGCCCCCCGAGCCTATCGTTTCTTTACAACTCTCACAAATGCCTTGGAAAGATGTCGCGGAATCCGTCCCATTGCTGAGAGGGTACCCGCTTATCTTGAGCAATCAGGTTTATTCAAAGACATTACTCCTCAACGCTTCTATATGCCGATTGGCTCTTGGCATGAAGATCGGGAGCTGGGCCAAGGCTTTCGAGCAGTCCACATGCGCTACGCGGACTCGGTGAAGCCGCTACTTTTGGAGGCAGGTCTAGCTGAAGAAGAGGTGTCGGCAATTTTAGATGCTTATAAGCAAGAGTTGAAGGATGCAAATGGCATGGTTAGTGTTTTATACACTGTTCATGCCCGAAGATTGTAGTTAAAAAACCATGATTGAATGATGGACACGTATAATACTCCAGAAATCTTTGATTGGTCAATATAAAGCACCAAGCTTCTCGAATACCTCGCATCAGTCCAGACAAGAAAGCCATGGGACATATGAGTATGAGGTTGGCGTTGAAGGCCGCCTTGTTTAGAGTTGCGCGGAGTTCGGGCGGAGATATTCAGCCGGAAAAATCCGGAACCCTAACCAGTCCGAAAGCGACTTTGAATAACGGATATCACCACCAAGTCTCCTCAAATTTCTCTATGCTCACTGCTAGTGTGTCTACGGCGCGAAATGTTTCGCGTATAGTGCGCCATTTTGCCACTGTGTCTGACAGTGCAGGGCTCAAGATAGCGGCTGTGGACCGTAGCCAGCCAACTGCCGCCGTGACCGTACTCGTAAAGGCCGGTAGCAGGTACCAGTCAAAACCGGGAGTAGCGAATGCACTCAAAAACTTTGCTTTTAAGGTTTGGATAAACTGGTCGTCGTCTGCTTGACTAGTGTCTGAACTGGATGCGCATTTCACTGTTTAGAGCACAGCAAAACGGTCGGCGATCGGGACAATCCGCGAGAGCGAATTGTATGGAGGTCTTTTATCTTCTACGCTGACAAGAGAACACCTAGCTTTGACCGCAGAGTTTTTACGTGGCGATGAGTGAGCATACACACCAAAATTTGAATCTAGCGCTTCTTTCTGATGAACACCTTTCCAGAGCGTTCTTCGTAGACGTCCTTTCTTCTTTTATCAACTCGGCCAAATTTAGCAGCTGGGAATTTGCAGAATACGTATCGCCCCTCATTGAGAGCGACACCATAGCAGCTACAACCAATTCCGCGACACATGCCTTGGAAGCTGCACACGCCCTCGCATTCCGCGCCGGCCTTGGCGCCTCACTCTTTGCACCTGCTCATACCTCTTTAACACACGAGGATATACAATCCTACGCGAAGTCTGCTTTCACTAAAGAGAACATCTTTGTTGTCGGTTCGGGTATCGACAAGTCGGTTCTTACAGAGCTAGTAGAGAAGTCTTTCCATTCCACTCCAACCTCCGCCTCCTTGACTTCTCCGAAGTCTTCCTACTTTGGTGGTGAGAACAGGGCTGAGGCTCATGGAGGACCGCAGACAGCATTTATTGGGTTTGGTGCGGCAGGGGCTCCCTCAGTTGAACATGCAGTTCTCGCTGCCCACTTTTCGCCCGAACCTTCCATCAAGTGGTCGAAAGGAACATCCCCTATGGTTTCTTCAATAACCCCACACACCTCTGTGCAGACTGTATATCTGCCTTATTCGGACGCTTCACTTATTGGCTTGCTGATTCAAGGGCGCACGGCAGCCGATGTCAAGACGGCTGGAAAAGCTGCTGTTGATGTGTTTAAGAAAGCAGCAGCGGGTATATCTGGGGAAGAACTCAAAAAAGCGGTTGCAAAGGCTAAATTCTCTGCCGCTAGTGCGCTGGACACTCGGGAGGGTTTGCTGTCAGCACTAGGCTCTCAAGTATGCCATTGTCACCCTATGAACATTTTGTCATTCTATGCTGATGCGCTCATACGTGTGTAGATGCTTACCAACATTCCGACAACGCCTGAAGCTACGCTTGCGTCGCTGGACGAGGTCTCAGCGTCTACAGTTACAAAGGTGCGGTTCATTTATTCTTTCTCAGAAGGATTAATCGACTCACTCGTTTCGCGAGCAGGCTGCGTCCACCTTCCTCAAGGGCAAGCCGACGTACGTCGCCGTAGGAGACTTGAGCTCTTTGCCCTATGCAGATGAGCTGGGGCTATAGTCTGATAATCTGGGGTGCCAGCGATTGTATTCTCGTAGAATTCCAACTTATCGCATCTATCTCACGATCAAGGGCGTAACGTTTGTCGTGCATAGGTGAAGTATATATTCTTGTACACCAGGCAGCCAGATCAAAGGTCGTCACAAGACTTATCTGCATACCGATCTCAAAGTACTGCAGATCTAAAACCTAAAGGTTACGTTATTGTACGAGGCAGTGACCTGCATTCCGTCAGACACTGGTCGTTCAGGCAAACTCGTGGCCAACAGGCCGGACAGGCCTCGAATATCAATTTACGTCGACTTAAAGCATCAAGTATCCTTCTCTTCTCTATCACGACTCTCAGCTGGCTCTGAGATAAGATTGTCGCAAGTCAGACGTTCTAAAACTCTTCTCTCATTCAGCCATGAAGCGCTGTTGTCTTGTCTTGCTATCTACATCATCGCCCCTACTGGTGCAAGCCGCCCTGCCCCAAGTTCAACAGGTAGCCGGTGAGATCCATTCCCGTCGAATACCCTACATGCCTACATTGAATCCAGTCGGAGGCCTGCGATTCTCCCGTCTTCTAACTCAGAGATGTTCGAGACTTCTTGTACAGTCTTATCCGTCTGACATCCCTTATTAGGTCAAGGCAGAGGCGTGCGACCCCTCCACTCCCTAGGTGAGATCCCCCGAGACTGCTGCACAACCTCATCCGTCGGACCTTCCTTGAAGCTCTAACCAGCGGCTCCCGATTCTCCCTACCTTCAGGTTATAACCGTTTAAGACCTCCTACAACCTCATCCGTCTGAACACGATTGTTAGCTCAGACCAGGAGGATGCTGATATTAGATTATGGTTTCGTGCCTTCCAAAACCATAATTGGATTCTTCCACCCGACCTAGCCAGCTTTGTTCTAACAGTTTATACTATCTTTTGGGTAAAACCTGGGTGGGTTGGACGCGGTCGGACGTAGGTCGTTTGTCTGCCAAGGTGTTGGCGACTGTCTAAACGGTTCGGCACTAACGTAAGTCGGGCTTCCCTGCCTATGCGCGTAAGAGTTCTGGAAAATACCCGATCATAGGTATTCTGGTAGTTTCCACTCCTATAGGCACCAGAATTCTGGGAAAAATCGCCTGCTGATGCATCCTCCATTGCAGTAGCATAGCTATTAGGTCGACTAAAGGGACTCAAAACCTGATGATCGTCGGTGTTATCTATGAGAGATTGTTAGTCGGGTGTGGCTAGCTGAGCAGGGAGGATGCGACCATAATAATGATATGCGGTGTACCACGGTAATAAAATAGGGTTGATTTCAGGCATCTCGACTCCTGACCAATAGTCGTTGAGCTCCCTCGTGTCATATAAGGCGTACTTTCTTGAGCGATATACTTATACGAGCCTCATCTTGTCTGTCTTAGCCATTTTATCCTCTACCTATGTACCGTAGGATGCACGATAAACATCAAAAACGTATATCCTTGTCTTTCATCTTCGTGCAGTCATGACACGTATCCCTACCAGTAGGCTCTAATCCTTGATCCTTTTCACCTTGACCGAGTTCATTGCTCATTTTTAGGCACGAGTTTACGATATATTGTTATTTTTACTTTAGTCAGTGGCATTATCCTTGCGTCTGCAGTCTCGCGAAATTGGAGGTTGGACATTTTAACGCGACGTGCAGTATAGAAAAACGAGTCCCGGGCGAGGGAGGCGCAGGGTTTTACCGCTCGCCGACTTCTCCTTTCCCGCTGTACTCATCCGAATTTGGAATGTAGCGTACATCTTGTCTGGGATTCGCAACAGCGCGCTCCCCATTTTCAAGTCAGTGCTTGAGTAGCCCTATGAAAGGCAGTGGGTTGTTATTGGTTCGCGGTATGGTGATATACATCCGCCCGTCTCTGAGTCCTCAGTCGAGTGCGGAAAATGGACGTCCTATACTTCATTTGTCTGAGAATGCTACGACGGAGTCAGTTGACCCTGCCGCCATCTCAGGATCTCAGTATACTCTACGACAACCGTTGCGGGTGATCTACGAACTTACTGGACACTAATAAGCTCCCATCAGGATCATGGACTATGTCCTACTGCGCGAGGATTATGTACTAATATTCTAGTGCAGTCATCGACCATCGATGGGCCGTAGAAAAGTGCGATTACCGCACATGATGTATCACGCCCCTCCATCATTATCTTATAATCTTTACAGTACCATCTAGAGTACAAGTATTACAGTAGACTTGTGCGCAGTGTAGATGGCTCCCAGACTCCTAAAACCATTCGCTGCTGCGCTCAAGCCCCCCCTTCATCCCACTCTTGCGATATCATGTGATTATCATGTGATTAGAGTGTACAAACAAATAAAAAGTATTGGGGGGCGAGCGCTGCGAGCGACTGGCACATTATCCACTGCCGACATCACGGCCATCATTTGATGGCTCTTTCTTTTAACAAAATATAAGGGTTAGGTTTTAAATTCATACATCACTGTTCACTTGAGAAATAAATTTCCTATTTGAGCATGTTACATCGACGATTCGTGCTATGGGCCATAATACTTATGCACATAACCCTTTTCTAATGGGTGTGTTAGGACAAGGGACCGATCTAGGTGACAGCAGGCGTACTATCTCCAACAGTGAATCGTAGAGCCAAGCAGCAGATCCCCGGGTACTGCCTTTAAGCCCGTCATCCTCGCCATCTGTATCAATGTCAGTATCCTGGTGCCCATCTCCCTCTATTGCACTATCAAAGGCTTCTCGATGTCTCTTTTTGGGCATGTGGGATACTGTCGTGGGCTTGTGCTTCCTGCCGTGCCATTTGTTTGCTTGTACAGCAAAACGCCCAGCAGCTGCCACAAAGAAGATGCAACCTCCTTCATGGTTTTGGATATGCTGCTGATCTGGATCTCTTTCAGGCACTCCTCGGTCACCTCACTGGCCCGGAACTGCAAGCGGTGCTCATGATTCGTGAGCTGCACCACTTCTGCAGCCAGAACTTCTTCATACCGCTTGGCGGCATCCTGATGAGCTTTTTCTTGTGTGTTGGCTGTCCATTGATTCCAGAGGGGCTCGAGACCTTCTATATGAGATCGATACCGAGCGCTGTTGTGTAACGATGTCACGAATTCAGTTGTATTGGTCCCGAGCTCATCAATCGTTGCCAAGATGGCGTCGATTCTGCCTTTGTCAAGTGTCATGAGTGTCTCAATGTGACACTGATTTCTACATTAGGTTTTCTATACCACGTGCTCATCAAGCATTTTTTGTAAATAAAAAATTATCTCTATTGTCGACTACTGGATGCGGCTGCCGCATTGATGTCAGTGATGGCCGAAGTGGATAATGTGCCAGTCGCTCGCTGCGCTCGCCCCCGATACTTTCTATTTGTTTGTACACATTAGTCACGTGATACCTAAAGAGTGGGATGAAGGGGGGCTTGAGCGCAGCAGCGAATGGTTTTAGGAGTCTGGATGGCTCCTACAGTAAAGATAATGACTTGTCTGAGCATTGGACCCATATATATCAGGTAGATCGGCCTGAAACGGCACCGGAGGTCCCCGAAATAACATCATTGATATTTTGTTGCGTTAACTTATAAGAGGTCGTAGTATACACATATCTCCTCTGATACAGTGATGCCAACAATTTTCAAAATATAACCAATCATTATTCTCCTGTGGTAAGCGTAAGCCTTAATAACAGACAATTCAGAAGAATATTCACAACCATAGATTCTCAGCAGGTTCTGAACTTTTCCTTTCAGCTGGTCCGACCATTTCTTTTTCATCTCTTGCCTTGTCGCTCGTACTCTACGGCCCCCTTTTCTAAATGAATTACTCCCAATTAATCTTTACGGCCTGCATTGGAATTACATTTGTATTTGCAATACCCGTAGCGATACTAGACCGGGGGCAAATCGGAGATTTAGTGCGGCGTGCAGAAGACCTCCAAGATTCTGGAAGGCCCTCACATGGATCTGCTTTGAGCGATGCCAATTCATCAGGGAGTCTCGGTTACTCGATAACACCTCAACCACCCCCAGGTCTATCCATTGGGGACTTTGTATCGCCGGACGGCCTGACATCTGCGTGGTCCGACGACGACGACGAATCCCCATCGTCTAGCCAATCCGAAAAGAGCGATCGGTATTCTACATCACTACAGCCACCCACAGGTCTATCGACTGGTGACTTTGTATCACCTGACGGCCTGACGTCTGCGTGGTCTGATGATGATGAATCCCTGTCTTCCAACCAATCCGAGAAAAGCAATCCGTCTAATGGAGCAAGGAGCAGCAATAATCTGGTGCGAAATAGTGAAAAGATAGCTAGGACAAGCTATGGTAATTCTTGTTGACTTGCGAGCTCTCTTCAGCTAACCAACCTTCTCGTTCCTCAAACCAGGTACTCGACTGCCCCTAGTAGCTAGTAGTCTGGACGCGCCTTCTCTCCATCAGGAGGAGGAGCGGTCTCACAACAAGAGGCCTGTATCACGACAACAAGTTTCCAGTACTCAGCAGCCCACAGCTGTTGCACGGTCCACTAAACCTGTCATGTTTGGGTCATATCATCGCGCTGGGCGGCTTGTGATAGGAGGATCTTATCACCACCCCGCCTTCAAATTATCAGGTGATTTGTTAGTGTAGTCTTTGTTTTTGGCCCGTGACGACTGACTTTTACGTTGTCTGGCATGTTAGATCTTGCTGAAACCTCGTCAATACCCAAATCCCAGAGGTGGACTAATAAGCAGTGGCCGACTGCATCATCTTCAACCTCAGGTAACGGCCCAGAAAGCGGCCCTTATCCGTCCAAACCGATCTCATCCAAGTACCACACGAGAACCACATCAAAAGCGTCTCATGATTTCTCACCAGAGTCTTACAATGTGCTGAGGACCTACTTGAATTGGGCTGACGAATTATCTAGTGAAGAGTCTTCGACGGTATCCAGGAATCCATAGATCTGCTTTCAAATCATGCCAATGAGCACGGGACCGTCACTGGTAGAAAGTGACGGAATCCTTCACTAAAAGAGTCTGAGTGTTACGTTAGGAATTTTGCTTTAATGTAGCGGGTTCCTGTTGCAGTAGATACGGTCAACAAGTAAACAGATGCCGAGTTTGAGTTTGAGAGCGATTCGACATCAGTACAACTTTCGGACTGCATTCTTATCTTAGTGACGTCAGGCTGATGCATGGAACGTGTGGTTTTAATCCCTCTGACAGGTTTTGGTATTACCAGATGAGGGCCGAGTAGTGGGCGACCGGTCCAGCTATAGAGGGATGAACCAGTCCCCAGTGTGTGTGGGACCTCAAAGCCCTTAGAGCTATAATATCGAACCCGAGTCCCTGCAAGCTGTCTAACCCTCGAGGGCCATTTATTGATCATTGTGAATATGTATACATGTATGAAACTGCACACACCAGTCCTTGCTATCAGGGGCATTAGCCCCAATGTCCTTGTAATCTCTTCTCTCATGATGCTCTGCATAGGTCCCAGTCCGGAAAGGAGGAGTATATTATATATGCGATTATGGATTAGACTCTACTCCCGGCATGAAATAAATATTCCAACCAACGTAGATTTTGACTTTCTGTACACATGTCCTTCAAATCCCCATCATAGACCATATGAATAGAGCCTACAGTCAAAACGGGCCCAAGGATTTTCGTGTTATTCACAATGCAAGCTTCTTGCCTAGACAGCCAGAATGGAAAATGTGCGTAGATATGGTATGAGTTTCTGCGCCTGATAGAGCCACACTTTCATAGCAAGACAGTCAGTTATCAGGCGGTCTAACTTGAAGGTTCCAAAAAATTAAGCAGTTAACTCGATCTTCTTATTTCCAGGTTGGCAAGAAATGGCATACCCTTGGGGAATCCAGGGTCTCGAACAAGCTCACATAACTGTGCATGCAGCAGTGTGGGAGCGGTTCACACCACCGGTTTCGCTATCCGGTGACTCGCTTCCTGTATCCGTACACTACATACAATCTGTTACGGGCGGCGGCGTTCGAAGGAATTACCACAAGCTGTTTCATAAAATTCATCAGATGAATCACTTCAATTCGTTATATCATTATGGTTAGAGCTTGACTTTTTTCACTGCCCCGCCGATACCCACCGCCTGGGTGACAACCTGATCTCATCAGTGGCGACGAGGAAGACTACGGTACTTAAAATAATTGCTCGCTTATGGCAGTCTTATGGCCTTGGACAGGACCCCTGACTATCGCAGAAAATGCCGGCCCGGGAGCAATAGTGAGTCTGTCCGAACAAAAATTTGCAAAATCAG
>JABCKL010008487.1:0-23582 GCA_018851305.1 Calocybe cyanea
GGCTCGTGCCAATCTCTTAGATACGCTGCTAGCATGCTTCCAAATCATTATTGGGACCTTTTTACACAGAGACCATCGCTAAAAAAATCAGTTTACAAAGTTGGATGGTTTTGTTTGCCCCCAACTGTATATAAATAAATACACAGCCACCCCTGACTAACGGAGGGAATTAAAGGGAAGGCAATCTCCATGACATTTTGGATTTCGTGCAATCTAAAAAAAACAATCCGTTTAATCTTTTTTTTGACGAGGCTCAATGATCAATAAAAGCCGAAAAAAAAAAGAAAAAGATGCCTCGACGAACCTCCTGATGCGTTTTCAACATATCCGAGATTGTGAAACCTTTCCCACAACCATTGCAAAAAATCTGTATCTTGCCTTCTTCCACGTGTTGTTGGACGTGGTGCTCCAAAAATGTTCGTTCATTTAGAAATTTGTGGCACACGTCGCATCACATTGTCTTATCCCCCTCCGTCCGGGCTTCTTTATGCTCTAATAATTCTTCATTGGTTTCAAATGCTTGACCACAGTCGCATTTGAATGCCTGATAAAAGAAGAGTTATTTGTACGTCAAATGACAAAGAAAAGAACTATACAAAGTTAACTGAACGGCAAAATTCTTTACATGGTTTCCCTCGCTGCATAAAAAAAGAAAGAAAAAACCATAAATATTGAGATGTATCATCGAAAAAAAGGGAAGAAGAAGAGGAAAAGACCAAACCTGATGTCTCCGCATTTTGTACTTTACCACCACTTCCCCACATAAAGGACACTTCGCTTTCATTTGCCAATAAAGTTTTTGTTGTTGTTTTTTTCTTTCCTCTTTCCCCAAAGACGATAATAATCCAAAGGACGAAGACGACGACTCGTTGTTGTTGTTGTTAGAGACGTCCCTTTCTAATGGCCTCAAAGCTTCTCCCACTGTTTCTTTTGGAGTAGAGCCATGGAAGAGAGCAGCTGACCCCGGACCGCGTGGCCAGTCAGTGGCATAGTAAGCTGGTGGTAGAGGAGCAGGTGGAGGATTCTCAGCCAACGGGAATTCGGGCGTAAGTTGATTTGACACCTCAATGTCGGGAGATGTAGCAGCAGTGTCAGCAAATAAATCGTCTCCTTGTCTCCCTCCATGAGGTCCGACAGAAGGTAAAGGTGAAGAATGGACAACTAGAAGGACCCCAGCAAAAACGAAAACATGAACGAAGTAACGATGATATTTCATAAGAGGCAAGAAGAAACGTGTAAAGGCAAGAGGGTTGTAAAAGTTGGAAGACTTGATTGGCTCAGAAACCTGCTGAGCGGGACGGAAAGAAGAAGGGAAGGATGCTAACAGGATGCTGCTACCCTAGGCTATACCATAGATCCGTTCATGTCCGGCTTTCTCTTTTTTTTCTTACTTGGGTTAGCACCCTTTTATGACCGTTTTTTGTTTTTCCTTTTATTGCGCTGGAGGGTTTTCCCCAAAGATAGATCGGGTCAAGATCTATTTGGGGGGGTCTGTGTAGACAGTTTTCTTTTTGCATCGTCTTCCATCCTTTGTCTTGCACTGAGCGTTACATCCCCGGTGCCAAATGTCCCAAGTCCTGATAAGCTCTCTATATGATATCATTCTCGACCGCGTCGTGAGTGGGATGACAACGGTCGTCCCACCTTGTCTTTTATCAGCGGATGGCGTATAAGCTGGAGGCAAATCTTCGTTGAGACCATGAGAATTCGCCATTATACGTCGCAATTGTCACACATCCCAACTTCATATATAAATAAATACACAGCCACCCCTGACTAACGGAAGGAATTAAAGTATAAGCAATCTCCATGACATCTTGGATTTTGTGCAATCTAAAAAAACAATCCGTTTAATTTTTTTTTGACGAGGCTCAATGATCAATAAAAGCCGAAAACAAAAAAAGATGCCTCGACGAACCTTCCGATGCGTTTCCAACATATCCGAGTTTCGAAACCTTTCCCACAACCGTTGCAAAAAATCTGCATCTTGCCTCCTTCCACGTGTTGTTGGACGTGGTACTCCAAAAATGTTCGTTCATTTAGAAATTTATGGCACACGTCGCATCACATTGTCTTATCCCCCCCCGTCCGGGCTTCTTGATGCTCTAATAATTCTTCATTGGTTTCAAATGCTTGACCACAGTCGCATTTGAATGCCTGATAAAAGAACAGTTATTTGTACGTCAAATGACAAAGAAAAGAACTATACAAAGTTAACTGAACGGCAAAATTCTTTACATGGTTTCCCTCGCTGCATTAAAAAAAGAAAACATAGATAGTGAGATGTACTATCGAAAAAAAGGGAAGAAGAAGAGGAAAAGACCAAACCTGATGTCTCCGCAGATTGTGCTTTCCCACCACTTCCCCACATAAAGGACACTTCGTTTTCATTTGTCCACGATGTTTTCATTGTTGTTTTCTTCTTTCCTCTTTCTCAACAAAAGACAATGATCCAAAGGACCCGTCCCTTCCCGATGGCCTCGAAGGTTCTGCCACTGTTTTTGTTGGAGCAGAGCCATGGAATATAGCACCTGACCCGGGACCGCGTGGCCAGTCAGTAGCATAGTATGGTGGCCGTGGTCGTGGTTGTAGAGGAACAGGAGGAAGAATTTGCGCCAACGGAGACTCGGGCGTACGTTGATTTGATATACCGTTATGAGGAGCTATACCCGTGGCGTCAACAAATAAATTGTCTCCTCGTCTCCCTCCATCAGGTCCGACAGAAGGTAAAGGTGAAGAACGGGCAACTACGAGGGCTCCAGCAAAAACGAAAACATGTACAAAGTAACGATGATATTTCATAAGAGGCAAGAAGAATCGTGTAAAGGCAAGAGGGTTGTAAAAGTCGGAAGCAAAAAAAAGGACTTGATTGGCTCAGAAAACCTGCTGAGCGGGACGGAAAGAGGAAGGGAAGGATACTACCAGGATGCTGCTACCCCAGGCTACCACTAGGCTACCCCTTTGCTATACCATAGATCCGTTCATGTCCGGCTTTCTCTCTTTTTTCTTACTTGGATTAGCACCCTTTTATGACCGTTTTTTGTTTTTTTTTGCTTTTTTTTTTTTCCTTTTATTGCGCTGGAGGGTTTTCCCCAAAGACAGATCGGGTCAAGACCTATTTGAGGGGTCTGTGTAGACAGTTTCTTTGTGCATTGTCTTCCATCCTTTGTCTTGCACTGAGCGTTGTATCCCCGGTGCAAAATTTCCCAAGTCCTGATAAGCTCTCTATATAATATCATTCTCGACCGGGCCGTAAGTGGGATGGCAGCGGTCGTCTCACCTTGTCTTGTATCAGCGGATGGCGTATAAGCTGAAGGCAAATCTTCGTGGAGGCCATGAGAACTCGCCATTGTATATCGCAATTGTCACACATCCCAACTTCATATATAAATAAATACACAGCCACCCCTGACTAACGGAAGAAATTAAAGTGTAAGCAATCTCCATGACATCTTGGATTTCGTGCAATCTAAAAAAACAATCCGTTTAATTTTTTTTGACGAGGCTCAACTATCAATAAAAGCCGAAAAAAAAAAAGAAAAAGATGCCTCAACGAACCTCCTGATGCGTTTTCAACATATCAGAGATTGTGAAACCTTTCCTACAACCATTGCAAAAAATCTGTATCTTGCCTCCTTCCACGTGTTGTTGGACGTGGTGCTCCAAAAATGTTCGTTCATTTAGAAATTTATGGCACACGTCGCATCACATCGTCTTATCCCCCCCCGTCCGGGCTTCTCGATGCTCTAATAATTCTTCATTGGTTTCAAATGCTTGACCACAGTCGCATTTGAATGCCTGATAAAAGAACAGTTATTTGTACGTCAAATGACAAAGAAAAGAACTATACAAAGTTAACTGAACGGCAAAATTCTTTACATTGTTTCCCTCGCTGCAAATAAAAAGAGAAAAGATAAATAGTGAGATGTACTATCGAAAAAAAGGGAAGAAGAAGAGGAAAAGACCAAACCTGATGTCTCCGCATATTGTGCTTTCCCACCACTTCCCCACATAAAGGACACTTCGTTTTCATTTGTTTACGAAGATTTCGTTGTTGTTTTCTTCTTTCCTCTTCCTCAACAAGAGACAATGATCCAAAGGACCCGTCCCTTCCCGATGGCCTCGAAGGTTCTCCCACTGTTTTTGTTGGAGCAGAGCCATGGAAAATAGCAGCTGACCCGGGACCGCTTGGCCAGTCAGTAGCATAGTATAGTGGTGGTGGTGGTTGTAGAGGAACAGGAGGAAGAATTTGAGCCAACGGAGACTCGGGCGTACGTTGATTTGATATCCCGTTATGAGGAGCTATACCCGTTGTGTCAACAAATAAATCGTCTCCTCGTCTCCCTCCATCAGGTCCGACAGAAGGTAAAGGTGAAGAATGGACAATTAGTAGAAAGGTGCCAACAAAAACGAAAACATGTACGAAGTAACGATGATATTGCATAAGAGGCAAGAAGAAGAAAACGTATGAACACAAGAGGGTTTATAGAAGTCAGAAGCAAAAACGATTTGATTGGCTCAGAAAACCTGCTGAGCGGGAACGGGTGACAGAAGAAAGGAAGGGATGCTTGGTAGCCAGTGATATCTCTTTTTTGCATTCCATCATGAGATCCGTTCATGTCCGGCTTTCTCTCTTTTCTTACTTGGGATAGCACCTTTTTATGAGCGTTTTCCCAAAATTTCAGGCCCGGACACAAGACGGGAGATTCAGGTTGAGAGCAATTGGGGGGGAGGGGGGGGGTTCATCGTCTTCCATCCTTTGTCTTGCACTGAGCGTTACATCCCCAGTGCAAAATGCCCCAAGTCCTGATAAGCTCTCTATATAATATCATTCTCAGCCGCGTTGTAAGTGGGATGACAGAGAGGATTCGTGAGGAAGTCAAGGCCAAAGGCCATTGCCCGTCCGCTACGCTAAGCGACAGGTAAACAGGTGAGTACTTTTGGTTTCCGTAATCTGATATAAGTGTGGCTTTGATATTAATGCTATTGACCAGAAAGTCCAAGGGCGAAAGACATGCCCATATTCAGCCTTCGTTAAGATATAACAACGACCAGACACCAAAGTCTCCACATCCTCTTCAATCACAAATATCAACTACACCACAGTTCGAGCAGGTAACGGGTTACATTCACGAAATTAAGAGCAGGCAGCACGGCAGCCCGAGTTCGGTGCACTCTAATGATTGTTACTTTTAAGTTTTATGATAGAGTGATAAAAGGAAAAGGCACAAACCTTCCTATGACTAGTCAGCTGATCTACGGTGGCAAAACCTCTTTCACAGTTGCTGCAAAAGATGTGTATCTTGCCCTCACGCACATGATCTTGTGCATGTTTGAACAAACTACTCCGTGTTGCGTAGTATTTGTGACACACGTCGCACCGGTGCCTACCTCCACGCACTGCAGGAGCTTGTTTATGTTGTAATAAATGTTCATCGCTTTCAAATACTTTACCACATTCACACTTGAATGTCTGTGTTTGCGTGTGGGGGTGGGGGCAAAGCAGTCATCGGCATGTAAGAAAGAGGAAAAACAAGAGAAAAAACATACAAAATTAGCTTCACGGCATGCTTTCTGACATTCTTCCGAAAGCTGCAAGCCATGAATATGAATACGAATAATGAGTATAAGATCAGGAAAGCACACAAGAAAAAAACGAAGAGGTAAACAAACCTGATGCCGCCGTATATGGCTCGCCGTTACTGTTTTCCCACATAAAGGACAAGGAACTACCTCCAGCCAAGGACGTTCTCGAATTCGTTGTTGTCTTACAGTTTCCATCTTAAACGATGTCGACGCTTGGTAATGAGCAGACTCCCGAGCCGTCCTTGGAAGGCTATTAAGAAAATCTATCCAATTTCGCACGCCACGGTCGTTTCTCTTGGTACGCATTTTTTTGGGCAAAGAAGCCCTAACTTTGCGAATTCTATCGAGTTGTAAAGAGGAAGACGTGTCGCTGTCGTTTTCGTTATCGTATGATGATCCCAGAGGCTCTCTAGACTCGAATGTTCTTGGAAGAGAACTAAGGTGGCCATCATTCGACCCAGGCTGCGACATACCAGAGGTGTGAAGAGGAGAATTTTGAGTAGATGGGCTTTTAGGAGAATATTCATGTGGCGTGTCATTCTCGGGGATTGGGGTGGTAGAACTTTGAGTGGGAGAAGAACTATGAAACGCGCGGTCGTCGTATGAATCGTAATTATTACTAACTTCCCAGGATGTAGTGTCATCTTGTCCCCCGTGGGGTGCGGCATAGACCACTTGAAGGCAACCAGCGAAAATAACAAGGACGAGATAAAGACACTTCATGGGCAAGAAGAGGACTTGGGATTGGGGTTTATGTTAAAAGGGCGGTCAAAACCGGCTTTGAAGGATGATTTGGCTCAGAAACCTGCTGAGTTGAATGAGACTGGAAAAGAGGAAGAGAAAAGGCAATTATAGATTTTTCAGGTTCGGCAGTGTTCGGCAGATATACTAGCAAGGTGTGATGGCCGGCCTGACCGAGACTCCTGCATAAACACTAGCGCACACAGCCTTATCCGTTGATGCCCAATTTTCATTGCGTGATAGTACGTTATATGCCAGCTGAACTTTACTCCACTGTAGGTTTCCGTAAGTAAATGCTTTGTTAACTTTACCCGTCCAGAAAATGTGGCGTGCTCTATGTAAAGGTTCGTCACTGCAGTTAAATCTGATACAGCAGCAGAGGCAGGCTCGCATCCTACCGAACAATTGTAAAAACACTGCATAACAAGTTGCATGCGACGGAGTTCACTGCGTTTCAAAGTCATGTCAGCTCGTCTGTGTGTACAAGTAGGAGGCTTGAGTAGCGTGACCAGCGATTTTGATGAGATTCCACTAACAAAAAACAATGTGGCAAGCCAGGTGATGAGTGAACGGAGACTAAGACTGGAGGATTCTCGTGCGGGCAGGCTTATCATCTACGAAAAAAAGAAAGAAATCCGAAAATGCGGGGTGCATATGAATAAACCATGTAGGAAGAAAAAAGACAGATGAAGATACGAGACTACTCACGACAGTAAGCTGCGCAAAAAATCGTACATAAATAAGCCCTATGAACGTCACAGCTGACGCGACAGGATGATTAAACAGAGCAGCATTGTAAGAGGTGTAAGAGATTAGGGAGGCGAGAGTTTGTGGGAACTTTGCGGGAATAGTTTGTATGGCGCTACTGCTGTTACTGAGCCGTTGAGCTGCATCTGGGAGAAAGGTAGGTTCAATACATGTCAGGGCACTGTTGACCTTATTGTGTGGATTTTGTAAGAAAAAGAAAGTGCTGGGAGATAGATTTGGGGAGGGGACGAAGCAAAGCGTATGATTGTTCGAGTGACGATCAGGCTATTTAGGTACCAGGATAAGTTGCGTAAATGAAGGAAAGGAAAGATGGCTTACAATGCATTCTTTTTCTGTACTTCAGCAGCCCAAAAAGTGATGGCTTCTGGACCATTGTAACTCGCGTTCGGCGAGGCATAGGACGCTTGTAGACGTGTGTGGACTACCAAATACATCAGTAAGACGTACAGACGCAGAAAGCAACAACTTCACCCACAGCAATTGCCTCAGCCTGCCCTTCTATGACTTCCCGACCCATTTCTTCAAGCCTTTCCGGGAGGTTGGAGGCGGATAAGGATGTGAATCAAAGCCTGACTTGTTGCGAAAAATTGTTCAAGTCTTGTGCGACGGCTTAGCCTGATTAATATTCCATTTGAAGAACCAATGTCAGCTATGACAATCTAAACTACACATATGGCTGGGTATTGAAATGACGAGGAAGTCGTTGGCCAAAGAAGGAATGGCAAAGGGAAAACTCACAGCTGCCCAAGCATCCAGCCGCCTCAAAAGAATCTTCAGCGTCCCCCGAAATATAAGATGGAGCAAGAATCGTGATGACCTATGCGTTTCTGACATGAGGAGGAAAGAGAAGGCCACAAAGAGGGGCTATCCTCTCTTCCATTTCCTTTGTTTCTTGTGGGTGTGTCCGTCAATACAGCGCGATAAAGTGGATGGGGGGATGTCGCTCACATTTGAAGCCCACATGGATTTCAGCTGCCGCACGGAAACTGATCCCTCCCTTACGTCGTTCTGAGGGCACCACGTGATCGCCCTGGTTTCGCAGTTCGCAACACACTGGTATAGGAAGTCCCACAAAACTCTCAGTTGGGGGTTCGGAAAATTTTGCAGGTCCCGAAAAATTGCAAGCCTGTGACTGCAATGTCACTGCATAATGTCCAGTCGGCCACTTTATAAGAGTCCAACACAGCCACTCACTAGTGTTTCGTAGAAACAAGCACATGTTAAGACATGTAAATACTTCATTGTGTATATGCTATGACTAAATTATATGTTATCCAGGGGGTTGGTTAATATATACGGCCAACATCCATGTATCGCCCTCATTGGTGTAGGGAGGACCCCATCTATGCAAGCCAAAAAAAAACAAAAAAAAAAAAAAACAAAAGTCTTCCGCTAGCTCTTCTCCGTCAAACTCTCCCCGCCTTGTTGCCGTTCTAAATCAACCACACCAGCACCAGCAGCACCAGCAGCACTTCCACGCGAACGTACACGATCCATACTACCCACACGCGCCGACTTTGAAACCGAGTCCAAATCTGCATCGGTCTCTTTATCGTCCACATGTGCGTTTGGTCCACCAGACGCTGAGAGGCTAGGAGCAGCACCAGCACCAGGAGCAGTAGCACCATGACCTGATGTAGTAGAAGTAGAAGTAGAAGTAGCGGCAGCGGCGGCAGGAGCCATCAACGCTCGTCTCCTCGTGAACCACTGGAAAAACACTAGCGTGGTACACGATACGACTGTCCATGCTAGGAGGATGCCAAAGTTCATTCCGACTGGTTAAACAAAAAAAAAAACACGACCAGGTGAGAAGATAGAGGACGAGGAGGGGGAGGGGGGGAGGGAGGGAGGGAGACTGACTTTGGTTCTTCGTTCCGAAGACAATACATCTCACGGCGTGTGAAACGTTATAGAACGGCATGGAATATCCGTATTTGTAGATTGACGGGAGAGTTTCGAGTGGGAAGATGGCGACCGAGACGTTTACTGTTGTTTGGAGAGTTATTATTGTTAGCACGTTTAAAACAAAGTATGCTAGAAAGAAAACGCACCGATAATCCAGGTAACCATAAAGAACGGGATAAATGCGGGTGTCAGTATTGTCACGAGAGATTCGAGTGCGAGTCCGCTACAAAGACGCAAGCCGATCCGTTGAATAGGGTGAAAAAAAAAAGGGGAGGGAAGGAGATGGAACGTACAGAGCAAGCATCCCAACCCAGTTGACCATCCAGAATATCAAAAACCCTACTCGGCCAAATCTACAGTAATCAAAAAGCATTAGAAAGATAGAACTTGTGCGTATGAGCATGAGACGAAAGCCCCGGGAGGGAACATACCGACGAGTAAAGTCTAACTGGAACGCCAGAGAAAGGAGTGAGAAGAATAGCTGTTTTCGATTGTTGATGAGCACGATGGACAAAAAACACCTCTGGAGAGGAAGAGGAAGAAAGCCTTACGGAAAGGATGAAATATAACGTAAACGAGGTGGCGAGCCGGGTGATGATGATTGAACGGAGACTTAGAGTTCGTGAGAGGCCGGAAGATTCTCTTGCTGATAGACTTATCATCTACAAGAAAAAAAAAGGGGGGGGCAGAGGGGTTGCGCCAGTTAATAATGATAATAATAATAACAAAAGACGGATGAATTGATACGAAAGGACAAACTACTCACGACACTAAACTGCGCCAAAATGATCATATAAATAAGCCCTACAAACGTCACAGCCGAAGCGACTGGGTGATCGAACGGAGCGGCGTTGTGGGTTGTATAAAAGATGGGTGTGACGAGAGTTTGTGGGGATGTCGCGAGAATGGCTTGGATGGTAGCGCTACTGTTGTTGTTGTTGTTGTTGAGCTGTCGAGATGCGTTGGCGGCGAATGAGGCTTGGATGCGTGTTAGAGCGTCATTGACCTGTTTTATTATGTACCGAGAAGCATTGAGAAAAGAGATATATAAACAATAACAAAAAAAAGACGCACAGTTGTTCGACTAATCGTTCGGCTATTCAGGGAGGAGTTGCGTCAGATCACCCAATCAAAATGAAGCTCAAAAAAAAACGACTTTACAATGCATTTTCATTCCGCGCTTCAGCAGCCCAAAACGTAATAGCCTCCGAACCATTATAACTCGCGTTAGGCGAGATGTAGGACGCTTGTAGACGTGCCGAAGCTCCCGGATTAACTATACAAGACAAGCCCATTTAACATCAGTAAGGGGCGTTCAGAAAATGCGAGCAACAACTTCACTTGAAACAATTGCCCAAGCACGTTCTTGTATTACCTCCCGGCTTAGATCCCCAGGTCCGCCTGGGAAGTTGGATGCGGTTACGGGTGTGAATCGAAGTTTTGCTTGTTGGGGGAGGTTTGTTAGACCTTGTACGACGGCTTGGCCTATGATTCCTTGATCAAAGTCCTAATTTTTTATTTTTATTTACAACAATGAAGATCAGTATCCGATTTGAACAGGAACTAGATTCCAAAAAAAAAGACTCCTCACCACGACCCAAGCATCCAACCTCCCTAGAGGCGTTTTCCAAAGAGACCCCCAGTAGATAGGGAGAATGGTGAGAATGGTGATAATCACCATTATAGCACCAGCGAAAAGGGCTTTAAAGTACATCGCACGCGCTGGTGCTAGAGATTTATCAAGGAAAGCCTGGGAGTAGGGCGTTGACGAGGGGGAACCTTTTTGGTTGTGCATGATGATGGAAGAGGAACGAGAAGAAGAGACGATGGTGTGAGTTTCTGACATGGATACTGGAAGAGAAGTGTCGTGCTATGCAATGCAATCTACTTGTAACAAAAGTAAAGAAAAAAAAGTTGACGTTGGGTTTTTTTACACGCGTCTCCTTTTTCTTCTCCTCTCTTCTCGTGGATTAAGTCCTGGACGGACAAGTCAGCCAGTCAGCCAGCAAGTGAAGTGGAAGTTAGTATGAAATGGAGAGAGACAGAGGAAACGTTTCTCGTATTTGAGGCCCACATTTATCCGTGTAACCGAACGTCCGCTCACGGACGACCTTATGACAGGGGGAGGCGCGCATACGATGTGGAGTCATTCATGATGACGTGATCTCCCTTTGATCAATGATACGTCCGCTTCGGCATCACGTGATCTCTATTCGTGACGCAAGCGTTGCGGCTTGAGTTTTGCATCGTCGACGGCTGCGATGTCAAGACTACTTGTTACAGTAAGACTCGGCGGGGAGTGTAAGTCTTCGCACAAACATATGATTAGATTACTAACAAATACTATCACAGAAGTTGACAAAATGATGGTGTCATCTGTTTATCACCAATACTGACACCTGCCTTTCATTTGAAATATGAACATCTGAGACTTCTCCGCATACCAGCCACCCGTCGCCGCCGGGAAAAGCATACACTATAACGTAGTAATAGCGAGGAGTGGCACTAGGCGGCACTGTTTTCGAACGGATTCTCAAGTCCATCAATGTTCGGAAATGCGGGATTCTTATCATCATCATCATTCTAATCACCTCTCTCTCTCGTCTTTCTCTCTAAGAATCGGTCTCCAGCATAAATGCGGTTAGAACGCAATTAAACTGATCGAGGCGGATGGATACACGGGATGTGGTGGAGGTTCGGTTACTATGGCGAACCTCCGAATAGCCGGTTCGAATGACGTGCCGGGGTGTGTAAGAACTTTAGTTATCATGTTACAAGCACAGTTCTAAGGCTGACACAAGGTATATAGATAGCGAATGCTAAGTGTAAATTTATGCTCTGTTTCCCATTCTTTCAGCTCCCCCCCCTCTCAACGGAAAAGATATTCCTTTATGAGTTAATTCGATATAACACCACGGACAGATTCGGAGG
Organism: Calocybe cyanea; assembly: GCA_018851305.1. Classification (NCBI taxonomy): domain Eukaryota; kingdom Fungi; phylum Basidiomycota; class Agaricomycetes; order Agaricales; family Lyophyllaceae; genus Calocybe; species Calocybe cyanea. The sequence goes on from JABCKL010008487.1 coordinate 11,932, forward strand.
AGTGCTAAAAGAGTGAACCAACGAGGGCATGAGCGGAATACATACATATTTTTGACAAAAGCTCTTTATGTGTGGCAGATGAGTCCAGTTGTCCGATTTCAATGCGAACAATACAGTAGTCTCTTGGTATTGGCTGATTCATTAAACACAAACGCCGCGGAATCCATACCCTGCTTCTCAGTCATATCTTCCAAACCTACCATAAGGCTTTTCGCAATAAAACCATCAAGCTCTGACTCTCAGAATATCTGCAGTGGGACCAGACTTTGCGTGAATTTTGATATAAGCATATATGGAGTTGGATATAATTCTATAGGAGAACACTTTTTCCCATCGTTGTCATCTAAGATACATGATGAATCACGTATCGAAAGCTCCTTGCCAAATGAGAATATCAGTGGTGACCATGAGAACACCGTTCAAGCTCCCCACGGACCAAAGATGGAGGAAGGGCGGACGAAGATGTATCATGAATCACATATCGAAAGCTCATTGCGAAAACGAGGATACTGTACAACATGATAACCATGAAGGAGCCCTTTCAGAAGCCCCGCACCCCCACACAGCTACAGTATAATGAACCAGGGCTCTCGAGTACAGTTCTCTAGGGGACTCCAAAAGCTCGGTTCAAAACGGCGTTTCATATCGCATGATATATCTTCGCCCCGCTCCTCCCCTCTTCGGTGATGGTTGATGGCGCGTTCGTGGGCAGCTGTTGCTAACCACATGAACCCCTGCCGCACCCACGCAGCTATAAAAATCAAAGTACCTACTCTCCATTTCTTTTTTTTTTCTATCACTACCCTCTCACACCTACCTGGCAGGTTCCTCACAGCACAAGAAAAAAAAAAAACTTTCGCAATTCAGCTGGTCTGATAAATTCTCTCGTATTTCAGCTTTGGTTGCATACGTCTTTGAAAAAAAAAAAAAAAAAGAGAGAGAGAATTCTAGTTCGTTCGACGTTCTTTTCTCATCCAGCTTTGTTGCCCGCATACTTACATTATAAACTCAGGTTCCCTCAATCCCGCCGTTCAAAGCCTTCTATTTCAATTTCCGTCAAATAACCCTCTTATTCAACTTTTCTTTTTCTTATCGCCGCGTACTATTTCAAAACTTCGTTCGTCCCGAATATTCTTCTCAATCATGATCATACTTTTTTTTTCTGACTCCACTTGTGATAACAGGTTCAACTCATCTGACATCGTCTCGTCGTTTCGTCATTTACCTGAGATGAAGCACTTTCAACCCATCCTCGTCGCATTTGTTGGTGTCATTGTTCGTGTGGCTGCTATGCCAATGAGCGCGGATCAGAGTGGTGGAAATTCACAACATTGCGATAGCAGGTCTGAAAATTACGACAACTGCCCGCCGTTTATGGCCTCCGCCCCACCTCATGGGGCAAGCCCAAATTTGAACCACGAGTCAAATTATCCCTCGTGGACAAACGGAGGTGCGAACTGGAGGTTGGGGAATTATCCACACGGACCCTGGTTTCGTACCATGTTTAGCGAAGACTCCCAGCAGCCGTCAGGCTCAAGTCATTATCCTAGCCAGATGCAGTCGACAGACTCAAGTTATTATCCTCGCCAGATGCAGACAACACCAGCTTTGTCCACCCATCCTTCAGGAGGCGACTCTTATGGTAATATCGACCCTTCTGTGCTTCAACATGACGTACCTCATGAGTCGCGGCCAGCCCAACACTCCCAAAGTACCCAGACTCCTCCCCACTTGCCCTCATTGAATTACGGTGGTCCAACTCAACTACCACCCTCGCACGGGCCGGGTTCTCGCCCCCGGCCTGACGAAATTCCCTTCAACGGTGCTGGCAAATACTGGGAAACAGTGAAGACAGAACCCTCAGAAGACTCCATCACGATGGACCAAATATCTGGCGACCGAAGATCCACCCGCCTGGCTGCGAAAAAGGGAAATCAAAACGGTTATCGAGGACGTAGTGGATGGTGAAAGAGGGAGACTTGTGGTGATTTCCCCCCTCTGACATCGTGAGATGTTGTGATGAGCGAATTTTTATATTCTTAATCTCCTAAGCAATTACAGTATCTCTCACTTGCCTTTATGTCGCAAATAAATACTACCAGTTGGCAATGTGGACTGCAAGGGGCGGGTTCGATGTTTGATTCGAAATTGCAGTCAAAAGTCCATGCAAAACATAAAATCCTCCAGTCTATTCTCGCCCACGGTCGAACGTAAGCCGACCCGACTTCGCCATCGACTCCTTCAGTCTGCTATCGTTGTCAAAAAGCCCTCCACCCCTAGCTATGGAACAGCTCGGTATAAATATTAAATTTCCTAACTTTAGGCTAAAATGGTGACATGCGGGTGCTATTACTTGCTATTTTCAGGGTCTGTTAGAGTGCGCCCATTCTAACTGGGTGTGTGCAATGGCATCAAACCCAAAGGTAATGGCGCATTGGATATGAGCAAGCTTCAAGGTGCGTGTGTACACACAAAACTATCAGAGTCGGATCATCACTGGTTGGTTCCATTTTCTGTTTCTATATATCTCGAGCAGTGTCTGAAGTCCCTCAAAAGGACGTTTGACTAGGTTGGAACGTCGTCGACATGGTGCCAGGCCTGTTGAGGCCGAACCTGTCGCAAAAGACAAACACGTAGGGCTGTCTGGCGCTTGTTGTCACAACGAAGGAGAGACGATTGTTCAGCAGCCCAGAACGTACCCAGTTCAGTCTGTTACTGTTACAAACCCACGTCTGGTGAGCACGGGACGCTCATAATCCCCGATGATCTCAAATTGACCAGAGTGGACGCCCTCGGGAGTGAGTGAGAAGGAATGCGAGGGGAACAATGGCAAAGATGCGCAAGCGAGAAGAGCCAGAAACTGCAACAACAAATGAAATGCTCACTCTGGAGCTTTGACCTTAAATACCCTCCGGAGTCAGAGCTCCACTAAAGAAGTCGCTCTGAGTCACCGACACAGGTATTAAGCGAGATTTCACTTGTTGGAGGATGGATTGGAGTAGAAACACAACTAACGGTTGATTGGGAGGGCAGGGAAGACAATCTTAAGCACTAGACAGTAATCTTGTTCTCCCAAAAGGTCGTTTCAAAGACTACGATGTACAATTCAACTGACATAAATGTCGTACATTGAAAGATGGACGAGGGAGAAAAGTTTAGCAAGGCGTTCTATCTTTTTTCTCCCTCTCCCTCCTTTCCCTTCTCTTTGCGAGCATGGGTCAGTCGGCCGGGTCATGAAATTTACAAGGTGAATGAATTGAGCGGGGAAGGGATTTGTCTTTTGCATGCTTGACCCACTCTGCTGAATGTCCGTGAGCAGAGCTTCAAGCCAACTTTGATCCACTTAGGTTGTGTTCCATCACATGACATCGCCATCAACCCCACATGTACATTCAATTTCAAATTGATTTTCTTGGCTTCTTTCTTATTCACCCTCTCTGATCAAAAACGTTTCCTCTGTTCAGCTGGTCTGACGCTCTTCTGGTGATATTTCTCGCTTCTCGTTTGTCCTACACTTCCCTCGTCTTTATAGTTTCCTCTCATTAGTCTTCCTCTATTAGATACTATTCCTTCATTCTCGTCACTTTTATTCTGTCGCTATTCAGACGCCTGCCGTACCTATCATGGAAACGAATGAAATTCAGATGAAGGCACAATGCTCGGGAATATGAACGCTGCCCAAATTCGGGTGGCACTGCCTGGCATCCCCGAACTTTTCCTACAACAGCAGCCTGTGGCGAGATCCGATTCTTTATCCAATCAATGTTCTAGTTTACCTCAAATTTGTTCTGCTCAAGACCAATCCAGCTTGAAAATCCTTGGTTCTCATACTGAAACCACGCTACCATCTGCTACCGATATGCGCCGTGGTTTTGGCCACGACTTTCTATATTCAACTGGATTGCGCAGCGCAGATGACCCGCATGCATCTGGCGTGTCGCCGCCCTCGTCTTCCTTCTGTTGACGACCTTCCTTCTAGCTCCCTCCTCGCTGCCCTCTGCCGCCAGCCTTGTTAACCCGTGTGTGATTTAAGAGGAACCATTGGTTGCTGACGACCCTCTCATACGCGCCAGCTTTCCTGTTCCGCTGCAAGACAACATCAACGCGCGGCCCCGTATAGCCTCTCCGCACGACGCCGGCCAGCTGGCCATTCTTCGCCTAGCATAGAGGCTTCATCTACATCCATCTCACAGCAAGCCCTACCTCACTCCAGACATCTACGGTTATATTGCATCCGACCTTTGGCCTGGCAGTAAAAAATCATTTGATCGAAAGGTAGCGTAATCGCTACGCAGAAGTTCTTTCACGTCTCCCCCATTTGATGACACTGAATCATCAGGATACTCACGAAACCCTCACGCACCTCTAGTCGCGCTACAGGTAGGTACCCGATCAGCTGGCGTGCCATTTCAGCTGCAGTATTCTCAGTTAAATTGTGACACACCTTCTACCCCGTTCATCGAGTTGCCGCCGTATCTGGGAAACCATTCCACTCTACCTGGTTTATCGTCTAGTCGTTCAGTGTAAGCGCTCGATGAGACCAATAATTTAACTTCTTTGTTGTCGAATTCTCATCATGAAACGGACCAGGCTGTTCCTCACAGTCTTTCAGGGAGATCTCTCTATGACTACAGTCTCCGCTACAGAGGTTTTTGTGTCAAAGACCACAAGTGCAATCGTGAAAAAACTCATCAGATGGATGGCATGTGGCTATGCAACATCTCGAATCATGAACGAACCTCACACTCGCGACTACTCCCTCTCCCTCTCCCTTCTCCACATCAACTCATGACAACGCTCGACCCTTCGCCCAACCAGCTTCTTTATCCACTTGATAGCCGGCCTGCTCAGGACCGGCCTTGCGCTGGCTTATCGTTTCCACCCCTGGATCCTCGATCCTTATGTGATGTCTGAGCAGCCAGCCGTAGTTGGCGGCCATTCTCGTGTGACTTAGAGTGGTACTACTCATCCTCGTGATTCCAAGCTGCTGTTCGTGGTAGAGACGCCTCACGACTCAAACATTAATCGTTCTCATGCAACCCGAGTGCAAAGCCCTCATCATCCACAGTTCCTTTCTATCCCTTAGCCTAGAGATTTGTCACCAACTCGTGCGTTAGGATCTGTCCGCTCTTCTACAACATTCGAAGGGCTTTTGGGTGTTGACAGATCTCCTGCGAAACCCAGATCTTTGCGCCAAGCTTTCCCTTCCACTGTGAAGCAACAACATCGTGCGGCTCCTTACGACCTTGCTTGCGCAACGCCGGCCAGTTGGTCTATCCCAGTCTTACCTGGACTACCAGTCTAGATCTTCTCTTCGGCCACAGTCGCTTGCCCGTCTCTTCCTCTCTACGTCCCTGATCGACAGTCTTTCCTCGCCACCTACCCGTTTGTCTGGAGATGATTTTTGTGCGACTAACAGTTGGCGGACAGGCAACCCAGGCAATCCTTCCTCGTCCATTGCTTCGACCGGCTCGTCTAGCTCTCGATTCAAGCCAAACCAGGAAGTGGGTAGGGCTGTGGACGGGCATATACCAAAGACGGACTTCAGCAGCTTTATGTTTGCTTCGTTACTTGGGACTAGCCCACAGACTTGAAAAAGACGTGTCTAGATGCTGCGTACCAGGTCTTTGATTTCAGTCTTATATGTATCTAATCTTACATCTCATGGCCATTCTTAACTTTAGCCTTCTGCATAAGACCAGCTGCAGTAGTTGTCCCTTTTTGCGGGGAATGAGGCCCGTAGCTTTACACCCAACGTTTTTAAATAATTATCGTCCGTACTTATGCGGGCGTGTAGTGGAACTTTGACAAGAGAAGATCTCATCCCAATATAACTATAACTGCTGCGTATTGAACCGGAACTGATTCATTCTTCGATGGTCAACTTTCCATGAATGAATCGTAAAGTAACCTCTAATTTTTATGCTTTCTGTGTTGCAAAATTCCTTGTATCGGTTGTATCGGGCTGTAACCGATTCAACTTGAGCCCAGTGGGTCATCACCAACGATTCTCCCAAATATGAATAGCTACTGAGCCAGTACGTATACACATGGAAATGTGAATTGTTGTCTTCATTGAAACTTTAGAGAAGACACCAGTAAAAATGGGGCGTAGGCAAAGACACGGGACTAAGAGCTGCACATTGCTGAGAATCGCTGTAAAAATGACAACCGAAGTACCTAAAGGAGGAAGAAAGAAAGGAGAATGCGTAATAATTACACTGGATTGCGCTTCCACCATCTAACCGCCGCAGGCTGAGAGTTCCCTTCAGAGTTGAGGGCCATCTTACTGGACCCAGAAATTATGATGAGACGAGCGGGTTGGAATAAGAAAATTGTTACAGCTGTCTGGAGCATGATACATTAGAAACATGGGCTTGACTGCAGGTTAGAGTGCTAAATACATTTGGCGGGGCTAATAGTTTGTATGATGGGTCGCTCAATCGATGTCAAGAAGAATGGGCGCTCATGATCCCTGATACAATAGCAGTGTCCGATGGAACCGCCAGCTGTTTACTTGAGTACAGGAGAATCGCAACAATATGTTTTCTTCAGAGGCAGAAAGCACTGGCACACCGTGTTTGAGGTGTTTTTAGCTGCACAACATTGATCTATGAATCGGATGAAACAAGTGTCTTTGAAGCAACTGCGGCATCAAAATCATCGGTATGATAGTGGAGGAACCACGAAAAAAATTGCAGTCAGCAAAAGAAATTTACAAAACCCGAACTTCGTACAAAAATATACCATCTTGAGCACATTTAGGACTGGGCCATGCATTTCCATTAGAAGTTAGCTCGCTGACCGGCTTTCTAAATGTTCCGGCCATCCTCCTAGTTTCAAGTTATTAGAAAAGGCCCGAAAGCTGATGCCATCGAACGGTCAGTAAAATTCTTGGTACGGTACACAGAAGAGCCATCATCCGTCCTGCAAAGATATTAACATGAGCTAGCTAGTACGAGATGGAGACTCAAACCTTCAATAGCTCGTAAAAGTTGCTGTCGAAAATGTACCTAATTTCTCCCGAAGAGAGCTCACGGTGATACGAAGATATCTGGCCGCTGCTTTTAGCTGTCCGCAGTCAGAACTTGACGTGTGTAAACTTGGCAAAATCAGTCAAAGGGGCCGACAGATCGTCGATGACGTCCTGCCTCCAGCTTGATAGGTGCCGATGACACCAACACAAGTCTGTTATCGAGCAGATTGAGGTGGATGAGGTTCTTGCAATCCTCGATGGACCAGCAGGGTTTTGGCGCGTGTCACCATCACGTTAGGACTAGTCGACTCGCCAGGGGGTGCGTTTTGCCTAATCCATAGTTACTCTTCCATTTCGTTCAACACTTATCCCCTGAACTGCGTCTTTTGGATTGACAGCGGCAGAACTAGCACATGGACGATGAGTTCCAAAATTCAGCGACCCACGTACCTCGAGACTACCAACAGAACTGATGGTTGTATAGACCCAAACCATTGGGATGATCTTGCGCTGGTTCTTGTGACCCGTGGCCTAGCAGCGAAGTAATGCCTTTCACAGCTAAAACTAGATACGGCAGGACATTGCTAAGGAACTGACGGCGGCACACGGCGTTTCGCTATATTCTGCGCCTCTTCAGACTTCCCCGAACCATGCGTCCCCAGGGCTACTGTACAATACAAGGACGTAAATAGACATGAGACGACAGACGGCGTGCCTATCCAAAACCAGACAGACCAGCGTGAAGTGGTCAAGTCGGCCAAGTCGGGCATGGTAATAGACCTAGCTGATGGGATCCGTCAGCTCCTGTGGCAACTTCACGACTACAATACGTGCCGCACGTACGCGTGTTGATTCCCAGTTGAGGCTGAATAAGCACGGTGGTATGGCGGCTGAGGCAATTATCATGTGTTTGGGCCAACTCCTCGTCCGAATCTGCATCCCGAGGGTCATTTGCCAAATGAGCAATAGCCGAGACCGGAGTGCGCGTCAAGGTATACAAGTCACATTACCGAAAGATAAATTGGGTATTGTATTTGACGTTTGACAGATCACGATAGATCTTTGATCGTGGTCATTGGAGTAAAGATTTGCGGATGGCTTCTCGTAAGACGCGAGCGAATTACGGGAATGCGCACGCTTCTAACGGAGCGACAGTCTATTAAGCTTGAGAGGTTACGAGAGGCGAAGAGTATGGCATTGCTTACACGAGTGTAGATCTCCCTTCCTTTGTTGGCCTGCCATTCTATCCTATGGACTACATGAATGGATTTGCTTCACTGAGCGCGCTTGACTGAATTATGGTTATTCAATTCCAGTGATACAATCTTACGATCTCATCGTGTCTCGTAAAGATTCGAATTTGAAAATGGATATATTCGTGTGATTGAGCGCTGACGTTTCAGCAAAGAAATAAGCTTTCTCAAAAATAGAGTAGGCTATTATAGCACATGTAATGTGGTACTTGTTAGTCAATGACTCGTAGAGAAAATCTGTTGATGAGCCTAGCTGGGTTGTCAGTCATGGGAAAGGGCTTACTTGCGTGGGACATGCTACTCCTCGGATGATGGACAAGAGTAAAATCAAAATTTTGTCAGCTTATAGACGTACGTATGCTGAAAGACCAGAATGATAGATGGGATTGACTGGTCCGAAGTGTGGAGTCGATATCACAAGCGGTAATACGAATGGTTCACAATCAAAGGACGGAAGACCGCTAAGCATTGATACAATGCTAGCTGTCTCTACTGCGGTCGTTAAATCGACGTCCATCTTTAATCGATCGTTCTATTGCTTGGATCGATAGCCAAAAAGATGCTCAGTGGGATGATATGGCAAATCTTATCAGATAAAGACGGTAAAACACTAATATACGGTTTGATGAGGAAAAGCGAATAACGCAAAAGCAAGCTCTGGCGGTGAAACATTCTGATGAGAGTTATCATCAAATCGAAAGTTCTGGTGAGCTGTTGAGAAGCTGCATACCGCCTGCGTCGAGCCCAATGATTACGACAGGGTTGGACAGAACCATACGAAGTTTTGTTGGCTAATGGTGAGCAACCTTAGTTTGGCCAGATGAGAAACCACAATGAGTAATGCATAGAGTGGGGCTGGTCCACATTCAAGACGTCGTCGAAAATCGAAAAGTGCGTAGGGGGCGACGCAGTAACAACAAAGACAAATATACCAAGACAGAGACAAAGGCAACCCTCGCTAGACGACAAGATCAGATTGAATTCTGTCAACCGCAGGACAGCGCATACAACTCCTTGCGTAACTTGGCCCACGACGCTCCGAAGATTTCTCGACGATGCCGTGCCCTACACCGCGAATGTCGCTCAGTTGTTTGCGTTCGTTAAGGGGAAATCGGCATGCAAAGCAGGGCCTCGCTCTTCTCACATATCTTTTACGCCTAGGTGCCTGATTGGTATTCAACACCTTGTTTCCTATTTATGACCTTTTGTCAAAGGTGTATATCAATTTGGAATGATGATTCATTGCTGCCGGGGACTTGTTATCGGGTATACACGGGTCCGGTCCTAAGATGGCATCCACCAATTTCACCAGATTTGGGCTTTTGAGCTCCAGAGCAGGCTATTCTATGTATGATATTTACCTCGATCTACGCCGCAGAAGCTATGCTCTTGGGGGGTGTAGTACTTGAGATACCGAGATCGATACCTCTCATAATCAATGTGTAGCTCATGAACGGGGGCAGATCCTCTAATCAAGTAAGAAGCCTTTTTTGCCCCATTGTAACCCACCTAACTTATGTGCGCCATTCTAGTCTGCCTTGATCAGAGGTCTCCTCTGCTCCCGCGCTGTGTGACAGATCATCTGCTCAAGAGCGTTCGTATTTCGCTACCACATCAAAGTTCATCACTGAAATGGTGGATGACCAAAAGACAGCTCAAACTTCTGCCGTGGATCGGACCTCAAGGCGTCCATCCTGGCCATCGCCCTGCGTTGCCGAGCTTCTTGGCGATAACCATGGTCCCGCGGACTCCCATGAGGAGAGCAATGATGAGACCATCTTGCGGCTCTTATGAGTATCACCTCCTGATTGCGCGACTGTGGCTACATATGGTCATCGTGCTCTACAACAAATTCGACTTTCCAAGTCATTATACCTCTAACAGGCCGTGAGGCCCCTTTAACAGCTATGTGATTATCTAAGGCACGTTTTGAACAGCGTGGAATTAAGGAGTAAAGATCTCTGACAATCCGTTTTCTGTGACAGGCTGTCAGCTGAGACGCGGAAGAGACACCTTGGCTCACTCTAAGTAACGACGGATTAAATAGTTGCCTCGTAACCACAAGCTACGCCGTGAGGGTTTGCGTTTCTCCCTCTAGAAATCAATATCTGTGGCTCGTCTAAGGCCACTGGCTTGCCCATTTGCCTCGAGGCACCAAAGTTTTCCATCTGGTGACCCCCTTTCCTGATCCCGGCATACCGGCAAAAGCAGGACCCAGGGATTCTCCCGTCGGTGCCGCCCTGGCTATGCATTCTTCGCTCCGATCACTCCGTACCAGCGCGTGGGGTCCGCCAACAGATCAGACATGAGAGACAGCATTGATTGCTGTTGTTTCCATCACAATTGCGCTAAACCGCCAGATTGCTTGCGAGCAGCGTGGGTTCCATGCCCGAGATTTTGTTAGTACTTGTAGGTACGCTCGATTAGTCAAAACAGCACGATTTCTAGCCATATTGCTCTCTATCGAAGTGTCTTTCCATATTTACTCTTACGCGGCGGTCCGGATTCGTCGCGGATTTGCCGACAGCTTTTCGCCTCTCCCAAGTCCATCTCGCCATCTCCAAGAACAGCACTGTCAATTCAGACGTACAACCCACGCCTGGAGATGGAGACAACACTTTTCATCCCTGAGCATTGCTTTTGAAGCTTGACAAACCATGGGATTTTTTTCCCTATCAATCGGTTTTGCGTCATTAACTTGGTGGCGTGTCGGTACCTGATATATCGGCCGCAAAAGCGGTTGTCCAACCTGGGAATTCTCCAGTTCTTCAGTCTACTGCTGTTCACGTTCTCGATGTTCTTTACTGTTGCGAAACTTTCTTTGCTATTCAATCACAGCTGATCTATATGTCTGATATCGTCACGGTTTGCACGCAATTGCTACATTCAATACCCGCGGATTTCGAGCCCATGTTCCCAAGGAACCTTATTTGAGCTATATTTACCTCCCCATCATTCATCCCTCAGCGTCCCTCGGTGGACTAACATTGCGCATTGAACCGTAATCTAGAGCTCTTGCTATATAGCTATGATACTTATCACTGAAGACAGTCGATGCTTTCCGGAAACGTGGCACATTATATTGTATTGTACCTTAATGTTGAAATTTGAATGGGTCACTCCTTCCCTTGTAGTTGCATTCAGCATGCAGAGGTGAAACAGGTCGCCAAAAGGCAACATTCGAGACGTGCCTATCAATCCTACAATCATCTTCCCTTTAAGGCGTCCTAGCATTATGCCTCGGTGCGGGGAATGAAGGCCGAGATTACTTGCGCCCGTTTCGACGCCGACGTGGTTTTCCACGTCCATAATAAAATGACTTTTCTCCATTCAGTATCATACACGGCTTCAAACCAAGCACGGCGAAATTGCCGCCCTTCGGGTCATACTAGGGTTATGACAATCACGAAAGTTGACCTGGT
>JABCKL010008488.1:0-23494 GCA_018851305.1 Calocybe cyanea
CTTTTCCACTGCGACAAAAGTCGATCAGAGTGAACAAAGATTACTGAAAGATTGACTCACCGAACTGATAAAGGGGTGCGGCCCTCGAGAGATAAACAACGCGATTGCGTTTCCCTCCATTGGAGTCTTGAATCACGAAGTGCTCGTCGTCCAGCATGTTAAAAATCGCCTAGTTGGAATAATGGGATCCTCATATTTAAATTCATGTGCTAATGACTTTCTCGTCTGCTGCGCCAAGGCAGCACGCTTCTGCGGCCTGACAGTGAAACAAGTAAATTGTTCCATGAGCAGGCTTGGATTCAATGCTGTGATAACTTGTCGACATTTTACGCCTCATGGTGACAGGCAGGTCGATTAGTAGCAATTGCTCGGGAGACTATGGTGGCGGTGATGGTTCAACGTTCGACTCGAGGCCCATCAAGCGTGTCAAACACCTGTCCACATCGTGCCCTCAAGCAAACCCCTGCACTATGTCACTGCGTCGAATACCGAGGTTAAGGGTTCAAAATTTTCAGGGAATTCTGGCAGGATCACCAGGATAGCAGGCAGACGCTGTTAAAGCTTGCTAACATCAGATAACCTGTACTAAGTGTTACTCATGAACTCCACTCCCGGAAACGCCCCAATCTCCTTTATGCATTCACGTCAAACCATAGCACTGACATCTCAGGGCGTAACAGGAACTTCTTCTCAGTTGCCTAAATCTCCATCTATCGTGCCCCAGCAAATTCGGTACGAGGATCGTCGCAGCACTCTGATCATAGAATCGGACAGACCTCTGTCCCCAACTTACTTGAGCAAGATATTTACGCTCCCGGAAATCGCTGAAGGGATGTCATTGGACGACCCATTGTTACCTTCATCACCAAGTTCCTCAAGCCGGTCTGTCGGGGACTTTCCGAAGCCCAGAACAACGCCTCGCGTTGGACACCATCGAAAGTCCCATCGTAGCTCTGATCATGCATCATTACCCTCCACTCCAGGCTCACCCTCTCCGCCGAAATCGCCTGATCAAAGGTCAAAGATACTTTTCTATCATAAACACGATCCACATTACGGGTTTACCAACTTTTCTGACCATTCCGTCATCTACAATGGGAAGAAGTACTCGACCAGCGAACACCTTTTTCAGTCGTTCAAAGTTTGTCAATTCCTACCGCCATTACCTTGCTCTATGAATGATGCTTGTTTTTATCCTAGTTTCATGATCATCGACCTGGACTCGCCGAACATATTCGGACATGCTCCGAGAGGCCCAGCGTCGCCTTTTCGGAGGCTCGTCGGTTTCAGCCTGAAGTCAGACCAGACTGGAAACAGGTAAACATTACCATGGTAAGTTCTTTCGGTAAGATGTCTTGAATCAATCTGAAGTTGGGATCAAAGATGGACATCGCCCTCGAACACAAGTTCACCCAACATCAAGATTTGAAAGAGGAGCTTTTGGCTACAGGAAACGCTGAGCTGGTTGAGGTTCGTTCATGCATAAGTTTTGACAAGTTTAAGTGTGTCTAACTTCCTTGCAGGATTCCGATAAAGATTCATTTTGGGGCGTTGGTGCTGATGGAAAAGGCCGCAACGAATTAGGCAAGGCCCTCGAAAGGTTGAGGGACAAGCTTCGTCATGGCCTCGAGGCCTGAAGGCTATGCAGATGGTATTCTACTTCGTGCCTCACCTTAAACGTATGTATCGATGCGAATTAATCTCAAGTATCGTGTCTGCAATGCGGACTCTGTGATTATCCAAGTCGGAGCATTAGATCTGTAAGACTGCACTGCATTGCAGCCGCGCCTTGCATCTTGCATCTTGTAATCATCCTCACCGTTGGTATTAAAGCCCTACCTCTTGTTGACTAACATCCCTTATTCCTTGCCAAATCATGTCGACCCGTGGAGTCAAGTCTCCGCCACAATCATTATGCGATGTAAGGGATACAGGTTTCTCCTTCCGAGTTGCATGCGGATGTCCTTATCTCTTACGCTTTAGTACTGCCACCAGAAGCCGAAATTTGGTACTCATGGATACTGCTCTAAGACGTGCGCAAACCAGGCAGGCTCAGGCGCCTCTAACCCCGCTCTGTGTACTGTCAGTGTCCTCGGTTTGTTTTTGATAAGGTCACTCATGGACTTCTTGTCGTGCACAGCAATGCCACCAAAAACCTAAATTCCAGGGGTTTGATTTTTGTGGCAAGAGCTGTGCTGCTGAGGCTGGAACGCAAAGCCGTAATACTACAGGAGCAGCAGCACGCTCGAAAGGCACCAGTTCTTCCAATAATCAACAGCCTGCGATCAATGCAATGAAGGTAGCCCGTATGTTAATTGGTTGAATGCTCACGTATACTGGAACCTTGACATACTCGCCGACAGAATTTGTTGCCCAGCAAGTTCCCCAGGTAAAGGCCATTTTAGCGGCTCTTAACACATCGGGAGCCATTCCCCAAGCTGCACCCCAGCAACAGTTACAACAAGTCCCTGCGGCGCAAGGTTCCGCTGCCCCGCAGAACAACCCATTCCTCCAGTCACAACAGCTGCAAGCGCCTCAGGCTGCCGCCCCTTCCATGAACGGTAGTATACCGGCTGTATCCTCGAGCTTGCTGTTCGCTACTCAACCCCAGACTGCTAGCGCCCAACCTGCCAACAACAATACCGAGTGTCTTATTCCAGGCTGCGGGAAGCCTGTACACGTTGACTCGAAAGGGCTGAAGACGAGTGATTATTGTTCTCAGAGCCATCGCGAGTACGTTCAACTTCATTTCGGATGGTGCCTTGAATATCTCCGACTGATCGATTTGGTCTTAGGGAAGCCGTGTCTTCCGGGTTAGTAGATGCGTGTATCATGTGTTTAGAGATGCCACAAACGGAGAGAGATTATTTCTGTAGTCGTGCATGCAGAGAGGAGGCAATGGCGAAGTTTCCCGAGTAATGTCATTATCACCATTCACTATTTAATGTAGTCAGTCTGTGAAGGCCCTGAATGCTATGCAGTTGAATTCGTGTACATGTTAGCAAGGAGACACAACGGGCTACACCTAAGATGTGGTATCATATAAAATATTAATAGCGTATGCATATGTATAAATACTTGTTATAGAAGCAGTAGCCAAGAAATCTAGGGATACAAGGTATGGAAGGAGTGTGGATAAGCGAGGGTATGGGACGGAAGGAAGGTATAACGCTGCAAGGCCCTTAGGCCAAAGGCAAGCAAACAATTTTCGCGATGAATCGGAAGAAGTCTTCCCGAAATAACCGAAATATCGTAATAATGAGATCGAGGCAAAGATGTAGCTGGGTAAACGTTACCTATAATGGGACTCGCAGGAGAACGGAGCTGCGGATTTTTACGACGACAGCAGTGGAGCGCCATTTGTGTAGCGCCATCAAACTTTTTTTCGCATGATGCACACTTGTATATCCTGCAGAAGATGCAGATCGATCAAGTTTGGAGACGGTCAGTGAAGATGGCCAAGGACACTCACTGATCGTGGATGTTGTGGATATCAAGGTGACACATCAGGGCTCTGACGTTGGGGACAGTGTCACGACAGTTACGCCGGTGGCATACCATGTATTCGTTCTCCTTCCGCCCGTCTCTTCTCATTGCAGTAACAGCCTCCTGAAGCTGCAAATGCGCAAATCAGTCGACCAATGTACTCATAGGATAATAATACGTACAGCATACACCTGTTCTTCACATCGGGAACGTCTGTATATTAGCTTGACCTGTTGCTCGGATATTGGCACCTCATGTTTTGACGCGATCGAACCGGCATCAAGTGGAGCCTTTCCCTGCGAGGTCTCTAAGCCACTAGATGAGGAGGAAGTGGAGCCCAAGCCTTTCAAGATAGCCTCTAATGACAAGCCAGCACGGTAGCGAAGAACAATCTCCTGAGCAGGGCTGCTAGAAGCTGAGCTGTTGCTATCAATGCTAGTATTTCGCGCAACCGAGGCGGAATATTCCCAAGTGCTCGCGTCGTCAGAAAAATCCCACTTGGTATTGAAACTCTTTTTTGACGGAAAATACGTAGCGTGGCGCTTCTTTTCGTCGTATTGTTTGACCAGATGGGGACGTATCCGGATCAGGTTTTGCGTGTCTGGCTCAGCCAAGCCGGCAACCTGTTGATGAGAGACGTGCAGACTCATAGAGACTACAGCAAAAGAAAGGGAAACTCTGAGGAGTAGAAATAGAATTGTCCCAGCTTATATTCCTGGGAGATTTATGGTTTGGATGCCGCAATGATGCCTGGCCATCTTACAGATCTAGTGAGAAGTTCATGATCGAACTGACGCGGTGCAATACGCGTGTAATTCGTATGGCCAACCTGGCCACACCAGCCAAGCGTGATCGGGGCACTGCTGCCCCCTTTGTACCATGCCTACACGTTTGAGTCGGTCGTGGCCCAGAATAAAGAGGTCGTGACAGTGACATACCCGTTACACGCTATCGGAGTCACGCGTCCAATTCATAGACCGCAATGCTCGCAGTCTCCAGACATCTCAGCAGTCCCAACTTGGCTCGACTCGCCTTCAGTGGAAAGAAGTCAGGGCCAAATGGTGAATTTATTCGATTTAAAAGCAACGAACCTGCTTACCCCGGTCACATTCCACTTAATTGGTTCGAAAACGCGCTTCTGGCTGTGGGATCTGCTGTTATGTCTCTAGCGGATCCTAAAAGAGGAGGCAAGTCTTGCTCGTTGTTGAAAGTCGTGTCTGTGACATAATCTTCTTTTAAAGACATGATTGCCGCCTTGGGTGAAACGACAGCAGGACCAAGCTTGCCTAGGCTGCGAGATATTATGCTTGAGAGTGCAGAAGGTCGCAGGATTCTCAGGGAACGCCCGAGAATCAATTCCACGACTATAGATATGAACAAGCTTGCACAGCATCCCGAAGGAACGTTTGGTCGGGCATATGTAACCTGGCTGGAACGCTGTGGTGTGACACCTGATACCCGAGAACCTGTGCGTACAGACTTGAAGAGCGTTCACTACACGTCTCACTGACTTGTTACAGGTGCACTATATTGACGACCCAGAGCTCGCCTATGTTATGCAAAGATATCGCGAATGCCACGACTTGTATCACTGTATTTGCAACCTTCCGGTCCGCGTCGAATACGAACTTGCACTCAAATTTTTCGAATTCGCTAACCTGGGTCTTCCCATGACAGCTATCTCTGCTGCATTTGGACCTCTCCGATTGAATGCGCAAAAAAGGAGTCGACTCTATTCTGAGTATGTGCCTTGGGCTCTGAGATGTGGAGGGAGCGCAAAGAACTTAATTACCATCTACTGGGAGCAGCGCTGGGGCCAAGATGTCGAAGGGTTGAAAAAGGAACTCGGAATTTGGGACCCCCCGGAAGCAAGATGGAGCCGGCCGTTGAGTGAAGCTAAAGCTGCAGCGCTAAACCGACAAAGGGACACTTCTCCATAAGCACCTCAATATAGTATGTTTCAGCTACCTCGCGCGGTTCGAAATATCTATTCTTACAATTCTTCTATTGAAAGCTCGGTACCGCCTGCTCTTCAAGCTTTAGCCACTGTAGAGTTTTAAGGTACGCTATATCTTGTGTTTCTTGCATACATTTGGTTAGAGCTTTTGCCTTTGACATCCAGGGGTAGTAGGGCGTGGCCCAGCGAATTCAGACTCCGTGTGGCGTTGCGTCTCTGCGGAGCTTGCAAGTGGTTATTCTTGTCGGTGCTCGTTACGCTTGATTTTACCTATCTTATGTCCACCCACATTCGTTAGATACCGGGCCGAAGGTCCTAGTCTAGGCATTGCAACCGTCCAATGTTCAAGACGCTTGCTAAGACAGTTTCTAGAATGCTGGGCACAGCTCCGGTACTGAGTTCTCCGGACACCCCTCAATTTCCCACCTACAGTAACCTGCAGGCTGCGAGACATCGGCTCGATCGAACAGCTTACCAATCTCATCGAGTTATGTTTTCCAGTAAAGGCTGCTTTTCGACTAATATACGCAGTTCCCTCCCCAAATGAGCAACTTCAACATCTGAATTGGCTGGACCTAGAATGTCGGACCGCATCGAGGCTCATGGTCCGGCGGCCAGGTCGACTTGAATTACTTCAATAAGACCTAAAAAAGCATAGGCGCTTCATCGACACGCTGTGCTGAAGCTTGCTGCGTTATATTACGAGCACAATGTGTCGTAGTTTGCAGGGCTGTATATAAATGTGCCTGACTAGGCAAGCGATGATCTGCCGTTGCCATGGGCATACGATATTCCGGTTGGCACAAGCCGCTTGTCGTCATTCTCTTTACTTTTATGACTATCTCCTATATTTTTCTGTGGTCTTTTCTGTTGATTTATGCCTGTTGATCTGATGCGGTTACCTGTATCCCTGGTGTGAAGGCGATAAATTCGCTCAATATGAGTACGACCCACATGTACAGCGGCGGTCACTCGTCATTGTCATACTTACTGCTATCCCTGAACCCAGAAATTAGTCTCGAGGGATATAAATATCAGAATCCCTGCTATGCCCCCACTCAAGTATACTCTTGCATTCCAGTAATATGTTATCACCTTCCACGGATGTTTTCAACGCGCCGAAAGGGCAGTCCGCACCCAAGATAATCAAGCTATGTTCAAAAGTAAGCTCACTTTTTGCAGATTAGGATGAGAAATTTTACTCGCATTCTTACCGGATCTGGGCTCCTGCAGGAATCCTTGCTAGAAGTCTACGCAGAGCGTTTCTCCAGGATCTGGTGCAAAACAATGCCGATGTCACTTTCCTGGCTAAAATGTTCTTTCGACCATGTCGATTCCTTTGCCGTCATCGAAGCATCGCTCACCTCCGTCAAGTATGCCATCTATCATGCTTTTGGATACCTCTTTCTCTGCTCCATAGGCTATCACGACATGGCCTTTTCCATGTTCCTTACCTCGATCATCGGTGGATTTATTGGTGGCGGATTGTTCACCGTGCCATATCTCGTACTCCTTCTGTCAAGGGACGTACTGCCGAGTGGTGCATACGCGAATGACGACCTTGCTTCCCACGTCCAACGTTCGTTGCTTCTTGTGACTGAAATGATGTACAGTGCCGCCGCCGGCGCTGTTGGTATGCTCGTCATAAATATGAGAGGTTGGTACGGTGACATTATCATGGGTGTGTACGGGGGATTTCTGGGCCCATTGATCTCGTATACAATACTATATCTCTCATTGAAATTGCTGCTCGCCGTCTGGGCCGTCAATATGTAGAAGTCTAACCCAACTCTTAGTCGTAGAATACCATTTTTATAGTTCACTTCCCCGCTCAGCAAATGAGCAGGAGATAATAACCAATAGTGTCACTCTGTTCGAAATGGGTCGACTGCCTGTCGATATTGACGAACATAAGCAGAGTCAATTGTGATATATGTATTAGCTTCAGGTACGATAGATTAGGCTGTGTATATGAGTTAGCGTTAAAACGCCTGGATTTTTATTCTACTGTACACGTTATAAACCCATATGGATATAAGGAACCCATGCAAGGAAGGAACCATCGCTGTATTTCGATCGAAGATGCTGAACTGCGCTGTGTAATGCATATGCACTTTGTTTTAGGTCTGGCCGCGACGTATTAAGGAGGTGTTGGTACACCTTGTCCGTCATCTCGGGACCATCGTCGTCCCTCACCGACCACATCGTAGCGATCACGCTGCTAAACCCTGCAAGTAGAAATCCACCCGCCAGATGGACGGCTTCATCGAACTGTATAGCGTCTCCTTGCGCCGTTTGACATGCTGCCAAGAACGCAAACTCTGCTTGAGGGAGAGGCTTTTTCATGAGATCAAGAAGACTCAGCATGCCATCATGGAGAATCAGTCCACTGTATGCAGGAACGGTGAGATGCTGGATCCCGTGGCACGATAGGTGAACCCAGGAATGATGTTCTAGTTTGGACATTACTTCTAGTCTCGTTCCTTGGGAGCCACTGAGAACACTAAGATGATGGCTATCAGCATACCGAGAGATAATGTCGAGCTCTTGAAGTGTTCCAGGAAGTTTTTGCTGTCCTGGGGTTTCCGGTTGAATAACGGCCAGCATCTTAACCTCCTTCGGTCGTGTCTCCTGAGTTTGCTTCTTCAGAATCGTGCAAAGGGTACGAAGGTTCGGAATATACGATGATACAGCATACTGGAACAGCGTCGCTGTCTCGCCAGGCGTCCCGTAGAGGCCTGCTGCATGTAATGGAAGAAACGTTAGAGGACCAGTAGGGCACCAGTAGATATGCGGAAGCTTCAATATATCATGCTGCGCCGAGGGAATAAGAAATTTGATGTGTAGTTTGTCCGCTGACGAACTCACCTGCACCTCAAGCTGCAGCAGCTCGACGATTGGCCTGACAACGTTCATCCAGAGCTCCCGCAGAATATACCTGCAAGAGTCGTCTGGTGTGTTCCGACTCTTGTTTGCAAGCTTTCCATACCTATCGGCACCTTGACGCAAGCCAGGCGGTGATCCAAGGAGGCTTGACAAGCTCCTCTGCAATTCTTGAGCACGTTGGCGAGAAAAACCATCCAACGAGATATGTAGCAGCGGCTGATCGGGTGATCGTATGATTAGCGCATCACTCTGTAGCTCGCTCATGTTGAGCACAACGACGATACCAGCGGATGCACACTGCTTTAGATCTGAAGCGCTAGCTTTATCGATGGCGCTTTGCATATCAGGGCTGTTTTGGACTTGCTTCAGAAGCACGTCGAGTCGTTTAGCCAGATGGTGTTGTCTGCGGAAATGCTCTTCGGCTAGGGCTGAAGACCATTCCCTAGCGGCTGTATAAATGTTGCTGCCTAATGCTCTATGCTGATCGAGTTCTGTCGAAAGCCCCCGGATTGTTTCAGCGAGCACGGGGTCTATTTCCTTCAGTTTGTCAAACGGTGATCGAAGCCGAAGAATCTGGTTCCAAAGGACAGAGCGACCCTGTTCCAGCCATTCGAGTGCCAAATCGAGGGTCACCGACTTATCGCTTTCACCCCCAATCTGGATAGCAGCAGCAGCAGCATCACAACCAGCACTCCTAGCAACCATGGACACTTCCATTTGAGCCTCAACGCTTAACCCGATCCAAACTAGGTACGGTAGAATTTCTAATGAAGCAGAATATGCAACCTTGAGAGACGGATCTGAGTTTATTCTAGCGCATTTTATCCATTCGATCGCGCTATGAAATTGCTGTGAATGTTCTCCAGTCTCGTGTTGAGTGGCTAAAGTGTAGGCTCGGATGGCTCGTTGCAAATCTTCGCTTTGGTTCTCGATAAGAAACTTTGCGTGGAAAGTCTCGCCGAGATAATGATACATTTTCCCTTTTGCAGGCTGCGCTTGTGGAGTAAGCTCAATAGCCTTCTCAAGGTGGATTATTGCTTTCTCTAGGTCGGACGCTCGACCAATTGCTTTGCCACGCATTTGTAATGCGTCGCCCATTTCCGCGAGATAATCCGCTCTCGGCGAGAGACCATCAGGTGTCAGGCTTAGAGCCATTTCGTACTGGGCGATGCTGGCGTCGAGATAGGATGAGTCCTTTGTCATTTTGTAGTAGGTAGTCATAGATATTCCAAGGTTGCTAAGGTACACGGCCCTGTGGACGTCCGTCTCTGGAGTGAGACCGATGGCCTTCTTTTGGTGTGAAATTGCCTGCTTGAGGTCGTCAATGTCACCTTGCTGATAAAGCCGTTTGCGCAAGCAATTGGCAAGGCTATTCAAAAATACGGGAAGGTGGTTGTGGCCGTCAGGCGTCGTACGTACAGCGTCGTTCTGGCATACGATTGCTCTATTCAGATCGTGCAGCTCGCCGTACGCTTCATATCTGGTCTGGTACGAATTGCCGAGGAGGTTCAGGTGTCCGGCCCTTTCGATGCTACCGACTGGGAATGAATCAAGAGCGCGCTGGTGGTAGGCTATGGCATCATCGATGTCTTCGATAACGCCAGAATATTTAAAACGCAACATCAGTGCAGTTCCGAGGCTGCCTGCATATATGCCAGACTTGACAGGAATACCATCATTTAAAAAGCTTGAGTTTGCCGCCTGCAGCGTCTCGATCGCCTCATTCAGGTCGCCAATCTGCCTGGTATAGTCGAATTTCTGTCGCAAGGAAACGCCAAGGTTATTTAAACGAGACCTTCTATTTTGATGATCGTGCGGAGTTAGGTCAACCACCATCCGATAGCTTTCTATTGTCTCATTCAAGAAACGAACATCCCCTGATGAGGTGAATTGGGCAAGAAGGGAAATGGCAAGGTTATTGATAAAACTGATCCTATCCTCATCGGTCGGCGCCGATGCAACAGCCTGTCGAAGGCATTCGATTGCCGTATTGAGCTGCGATATGTTGGAGGAAAGAAGGTATTGTTGATGCAAGGAAACTCCAAGATGGTTCAGATAGTTTGGCCTTTGTGGATCGTTTTCTTCGCCCTTTTCGATAGCTTGTTGGAAACAGGAGACAGCCTCTGTCAAGTCGCTCTCGTTTCCCGTTCGGTCAAAAAGTAAACGACGACGCGATCCGAGATGGAACAGGTGGCGGTGTAAGTTTGGAGCATCGTCTTTGGTGAGCTCTAGGATCTTCTGCTGCACAGACAACGCCTCCTGCAGATGTAAAAGATTGTCAAGGTCATCATAGGCCTTCGACAAGTACGCAGCTAATTTCTCGAGGGCATCGACCTTTGTTGGCATGAAATCCGGGGTCATGTCTGTGATCTTTCTCGTGTTGACGATGGCTTCCTCTAGGTCGGAGGGGGCATGAACCGCTTGGTATCTCTTATATAGAGACTCAGCTAGTGCCCTGAGATGGTCAGCCTTGGGAAGGGACAACGCCAATGCAGCCTTTCGGCTTTCAATTGCTTTCTCCAGGTCACCAACGTTGGAGGCGTGCTCATAGTGATGCTCCAAAAGCATGGCGAGATTTCGGAGATACAGGCCCTTATTTGGATGACGTGCTTCCGTTATATCCACAGCGATCCGCTGGAACGTGATAGCATCTTTCAGGTGAGAGACGCTTTTCTGATGTGTGAAATACATGCCCAGCGACTTCCCTGCGTTGTTCATGTAGACCGCTTTGCTTGGGTGCTTGTCCTCTACCATCTCTGCTGCGCTTCTATGGCATTCTATGGAACTATCCAAGTCGTTCAGGCTCCAACGTTCGACGAATAAAGTCTGTAGGGACTCTCCGAGATGGTTTAAATACATGGCTTTTTCGGAGCCAGTTGATGCGCAAGAGACAGCTTTTCTCTGGTGTTCGATAGACTTGTCTAGACCAGCAACGACCTTGTCTCGATTGTACAGTTTTTGAAATAATACTCCGAGATTAAAATGGCACATATGCTCGATATCACCTTTGAGTGGGAGGCTAACAGCTCTCTCAAGCGCTGTAACACCTTCGGTCAAGTCGGCGATGCTGCCTCGTCGATCAAAGCGACTTTCAAGTAGAAGTGCATATCCGTTCAGTTGCTGTCCGCCATTGATGTCGCCGTCGACTAGAAGGTTGACAGCCAATTTCTTGGCCTCAATGGAGTGGTCCAAATCACTGGGGTTTCTCGTTTTCTCATGCCTGGTGAGGAGAAGGCTGCTAAGGTTACTCAAATACTTGAGTTTGTGAGGGTTGTCATCTGCTGCGAGTTGTTGAGCGGCTCGGAGGCTGTCGATGGCGTGATTCAAAATCGATATATCTTTGTCGAGGCCGTAGTGTTTGTGCAAAAGGAGTGCCAGGTTATTCAAGTATCTGGGAGTTTCTCCAGGTGATTTAGCTCGACTGATCGCGGCCGCTTTGGTTTGCGCGAAGAGGGCTTGCATGAGATCCATGCGTCTATTCGAGCTATCAAAAGCTTTGCTGAGTAGGTTGGCACGTTTATCTAGATACTGGGGCGCGTATACATGATCGTCTGGGGTCATCCTGACGAGGCGGGTCTGTGAAGGAAGTGGCTCTTCAAGGGTCATTTCGGCAGAGTAGATGCTGATGTGGTTCGTCACTTGTGTCGCATCTTTAATCAAGCTGTACGGAGACATGTCCAAGGAGAAAGATGGCAGAGGCGAACTCGAAGTACGCGTCGCTGCTGCGACGGGTTTGTGCGGGTCCACAGAGATGAAACCAGGCAATAAGGTGGATAGTATGGAATGTTTGGGAAGGTGGCCTTGCTTAGCGTCAAACAAGCCGGCACATAAGGCCCCCCTGGCAGCCGATGTATGCAAGCTAAACTCTATCACTCCAGGGGGGAAGAGGCTAGAAATGCAATCTCTCACATGGAGTAGTCGTGTCGAGCCACCTGTTAAGACTACTTTGTGCACCTGATCACTCTCCAATGCCGCCTTTTTGAGCGCGTCTTTGACAAGGTCTGGGATGTGATGTAAGGAGCCCACAATTTTATAGAGCGTCTGCCCATCCAATGCACCCAACAAAGCAACGTCGATGCCTTCGTTCATATCCTCGAAAAGATGAAGGGCTTCCTTAGCTCGCTGGCATTCTAACAGCGATTCTTGCTTGTAAGCCAGGTTATCATTGGAAAGAGAGCTGAGGATAGCAAGGTCAACATTTCTACCGCCAAAATTTGGGTCCGAAACGACACTTTGAGTCTTGGCAGTTCCGTCCACAACAGATAAAACGGAGATTGTAGTTGCTGTATGGCCAATATCGATGAAGGCTATGTTGTGTACCGTCTCTGAGCCGAAGGTCTGAAGATGCGTGGACACATAATCAATATGGGCGGCAGTAGACTCTGGAATCAGGTCAAAGATCTCTAAGCCAGTCATTTGGATAGCATATGCCATAGACGTGCGATTGACATGGCTAAACCAGTCGGGTACGGTGAATACAGCTCGAGTGATAGACCCTTGAACAATGGAAGAGATAGATGCGATAAGCTTCTGGAAAAAAGTGGATATGCATTCGATAGCTGATACAATTGGTTTTCCATTAGCGAGCTGGAGCTACGCGTGCAACGTGAATTACGGAGGGAAGCGAGCCAGTTGGGAGGACATACCTCAACACCTAATTCTCCTGTACTTCTCTCCTTAAAGACAAAGGGGTCAGGTGGAGTACCGTCTTGGCTGGCTCTGGCTTCGGTGAGTGCCAGAAGGCGTTTAAGTGAGCTGATATTAGATTGGGGAGTAGGCGCCTGGGCCTCATTTCCGGATTCAAAGCCATTCTTATCATCAATGATGAGAACAGAGCTATATGCTAATCAGTGATAAAGCCAATAGTATGGTGGGAAGCTGACGGGATAACAGGGTTCATGAATAATATATCATGCTCATCCAGCAGTTTATCATTTGCGACGGCTGAGATTGCCACCTGCGAAAAATAAAGATTGAGCTCGACGTTCGAACCCAGTACTTAAAAGGCCTGACCTTGCAAAACTGGTCCCCAAAATCAACACCTAAGGTGAAAACGGCAGTCATTGTATGCGCAAATCAGTGATCGCCAAGATATTGGTCGAATAGCGTTCCACGTCGAAGCTGCTGGCTTCGATCAACTCGGCGCCGGCAAATGCAAATGGATCGTGAGAAAACAGGTACGATCAATCGAATTTGATTGCATTTTGGGTCACGTGCTGGGCTGCTCTTTGCCTGTAATTTTTTTATGCAACGCGTCGTTTTTCATGCTACATTGACGCGGCCGCGCAGGCCTATTTACGCCTTGAACAATCGTATAAGATGCTACACGAGTTTCTCAATAGATCCGTCTATCGGAGCCGTGGCGTCAGGTCTTGCACGCAACCACCCAAGTTTCGCAATATCTTCACACAAAGTGTCCATTCTAAGTGAGCCGAGAGAGTTCTACACTCTTTTATTGGTAAGTTTTACGTACACTACTAGTATCTATCCTGACTCCTGATTAAGGACATGATTCGACGTGCAGAACGGCGGATATTTTTATCGTCACTTTACATCGGTTCCGCAGAATCTGAACTGGTACTTTGTCTGTTGCCGCTCGACTAGGTTTTGACATTTTATAGGTAGATGCAATGAGACATTCTCTTCTGACGAGGCTTGATCTGCGGATATATCTTCAACTAGATTTCAATAGGTCAACCCGGCCAGGAAACTCTTCCACCGCTAAATTACTCTTACCTCTACTCAAGGAATTCCCGGATCGTGTGCAAGTCTCTTTATTCCGTAGTCCTCACTTACGTGGACTTCTTTCGAAAATTGTACCCCCGCGTTACAACGAAGGATGGGGCACATGGCATGCTAAAATATACGGCGTTGATGATGAGCTGATAATAAGCGGGTAAGGGTCTCAAGTCCAGAATCGTAAAGTCCAACTGAGCAATTGTCTCCTCAAATAGAGCCAACCTTAACAAATCGTATTTTACAAATCGACAAGATCGTTATATTCACTTCGCTGCACAGCAAGACCTTTCGCAGTATTGCTTCGACTTTCTCACCAAAGTATCCGCCTTTTCGTTTAAATTAACCCCTCCCTCTACTCCCACGGGACCTCATTCACATGTGCATGAAGATTACACATTACGTTGGGATTCTGAAACTCATCCTCATCATATCCATAGTGAGGCAGAAGCGGCGCTCTTAAGTTTCCAACGGTCAAAAATGGCTGTACACAAACTACAGCCTTCCGAAGACGATAGGCAGCTGAAGTCGTCGGAAAGATGCCCTGATTCTGATAATGTCATCATCTTCCCCATCATCCAAGCCGGACAATTCAATATTCGTGAAGAAGAATCAGCCTTGTCGCTCATATTTAGCGGTCTGGGATCACGTTCACCATCTCAAAGTCACGTTACGCGATATGCTGGTTCCCTTCGTCCTCTCGTAAACCTTACTAGCGGTTATTTTGGTCTCTATGAGCGGTACAAAGCCCTCGTCGTCGCAAGTGACGTTGACACTCGAATTCTTATCGCAAGCCCAAAAGTAAGACCTTCGGCATTGAAGTATTCAGATGGTGTATCTCATATAGATCAATTCTTGGTCAGGCAAACGGGTTCTTTGGTTCGCGGGGTATATCAGGTCGAATACCAGAAGGATATACGCTACTGGAACAGAAGTTCATGGATGCTATCAGAAAGGCGGGTCGCCTTTGGGATTCTTCCGCTGATAGAATCGGAAGAGGTGTTCAACTCAGTGAATGGGAAAGACCTGGCTGGACATACCATGCCAAAGGTGTGTGTTCAAAATCGAAACTTCAGATTTAATTGCTTACGCCCTATCGCTCAGGAATGTGGATATCTCCAGATCCCTCTTCGCCACCAGTCTTAACTCTATTCGGCTCAACGAATCTCAATTCGCGTTCTGCTCATATCGATACCGAGCTATCGTTTATCATGGTTATACCTTCCTCCGAACACAGGTCAGAAAGGCAAGAGATGCACGCTAAGCCATTAACTGGGAACGATGACGCTGCTTCAAATTCAATGGGCATTCGCCATCAGCTGGCAGAAGAAGTCCACCGCTTGAGGTTATATGCTACCGATTGGAAGGGCGCACAGCGTCGTGTTCGATTTTGGACAAAAGTTATGGTCCAATCTTTAAAAGGAATGCTCTAGAAGCCGACTTTCGCTCGCGACGTTACCATATCAGGCTGGCTGATAGCATCTTCCAGACAGCTCGTATGTGTCCGAGATTAGTAGTGTACGGTCAACAACGATGGGTTTGGGAGGATATAAATTAAGATGCTGGCAGTGATTAATAAGGAGCGAAACTAGGCAGATACATCCGACGGCCGCTCCTCCCTTAGACTATCGAGACTTGCCTGCTGCCACCACATGCTATGATACAACCCACCCTTCCGCAGTAGCTCCTCATGAGTGCCTTGTTCAACAACTTCGCCGTCCTTCATGACGATGATCAAATCTATTCAGGAAAGAGATTAGAATCAATAAGAGCGATAGAAGTATCAACGAAAACATACCAGCCTCGACAACCGTTTTCAGACGGTGAGCAATGAAGATGCTAGTCCGAGCTCTATCTAGTAGAGTACTGTTTATATTCTTCATCAGCTCCGACTCCGTGTGAGCGTCGAGTGCAGATGTCTAAGAAAGATGAAAAGAGAACCAATAGTGAGAAAGTCACTAAATCGTAGATCTTGCTTGAAACGCACGGCCTCATCAAAAAACAGAATTGGAGGATCTTTCAACAAAACTCGCGCAACAGCCAATCTCTGTTTCTCCCCCCCACTTATCATCAAGCCACGCTCTCCTACCTGTGTCCGATACCCATCCGGCAGACTCATAATTGTGTCGTGCACATTTGCCTTCTTGGCCACCTGCATTACCTCTTCATCCGATGCATCCAATCGCCCGTATCGGATATTATGCATTATGTCGGAATGAAAAAGCGGTGTGTCCTGGGGCACGACGCCAACCGCACGGCGGAGGCTATCCATCTTGACATCGTAAATGCTTTGGTCATCAATAAAGATGCGTCCGGAGGATGGGTCATAGAAACGATAGAGGAGGCGAAACACAGTGGATTTACCACATCCGGATGGTCCAACTATAGCAACCTTTTTGCCTGCGGGAACAGTAAAGGAGAGGTTACGGAAAATGGGGCGGTCGGGATGATAGCCGAAAGTAACGTCCTCGAAGCGTATGGAACCGCCTTTGAGAGTGAGCGGCGGCGCACCTGATTTGTCCTAGAGGTTTTCCCCCTTTATAATGCATGTGGAAGATGAATCAAAGGGAACATACTTTTGGCGGGGGATTCTCTTCCACAAGTTTGAATAAAACCTCCATGTCTAACAGGTTCTGTCTCATCTCGCGATAAATGGTTCCCAGGAAATTGAGCGGCAAGGATAGTTGAAATATTAGCTGATTTATCATAACGAGATCCCCCACCGTCATTGTTCCTGTGAGATTTGGCTCTCGTTTGTCCCATGGTTACTGCTGATAGTTTAGGCCACAAACCATTTACAACGCCTTGAGCGGCCAAAAACATAACCGCAGTCAAGGCGGTAGAGAATATGACATTTTGACCAGAATTGAGGTAAGATAGCGATGTGGTAATCTTCACGGATGACTTTTCATAATCGGCTAGATGCTTGTCATATTGAGCGATCTCGAACTTTTCGTTGTTGAAGTGCTACTAGGGCTCGCAATCAGGGGGGGTCTGAGATAGCTGATCTTGCAATTCTAAGCGCACCTTGACAGCTTCAAAGTTGATGAGGGAATCGACGGACACGGTAGCAGCCTTGTTGTCCGCTTTGTTAGCGTCTCGCCGAAAACGGGTCCTTGAACCAGAGTTCAAACAAGGAAGTTTGCTTTGAGTATTTCGCTCACCGCCAAGATGTTGTGCGAATGGTGAACCAGGTATAAGTGGCCATAGCAAGTGTTGTGATAGCTGCAAAATCCCAGCCGAATTTGTACGTCTGACAAATTTATATGTGATTGATAGCACAGCAAACGACAAGGCGACTTACCAGAATACCACAAACCATCGATATCTCCAACGCCGTGGGTACGATGCGAAATATAATGGCTTGAAGAAGAAACGTGATACCTCTGATACGATACGGTCAAGAATATCCAGAACAGCAACTGGACCGAGATAGACCTACTTCGTACCCCGGTCAATCGCACGAGTCAAACCACCAGTTTGCCGTGATAAATGAAAACGAAGGTCCAGATTCAAAAGGTGCTCAAAGGTATCCCGGGCAACCTTACGTATCGCTCTCTGACCTATGCCAGCAAATACAGCATTCAGTAGTTCACTGAAGACAGTAGCTCCAATTCGGGCTGCGCCATCTGTTATGTTCCAATAGCGTCAGCAGCAGCATTACAGATACTTGAAATAGACCACTCACACCCAAGTATGAGACTTCCGGCAATGACCCACACGGTAGTGCCCGCCGTGATGTCAACATTCAACGCATCAATAACATTTTTGAAAAGTAGAGGGACTTGAACATTTAAAACCTAAATCAGGGGTTGTGATATCAGCATGAAAGACTAGAATTAGCCTAGCAAACGAACCTTCCCTCCCACAAGTAGCCCAAAACCCAACAACACCGTGCCTCGGGTTTTCCAATCGTTCTTTGGCCAGACATTTACCATGAGTTGCTTGACAATAGCCCAATCAGTCCTCCTTTGCTCCTTTGCCGTTGGAATTTTCGAGTCCGGTGACGGCTCTAACGTTCCAACTTCCTTCCTTAGGCTTATATCCTGTCCGGGGTTTTGGGCATCGGAAATCGTTTTCGTGTTTTTGGGTGTTTGCGCTAGGTTCTGGAATGTCCGGTGCAGAAAATAGTTCAGGGATTTGGTGCGAGGATGCACGGAACCCAGCCTAACGGAGTCTCTGCGTAAGAAACCTGGACTATGTACGCCCCGAAGAACATGAGTTCGACATGAGAAGATTGGCGTCCTGAATGGAAGACGTCTAGCAGCGGTCAAGAAACCTAGCATCTGCTAGGTTTGTGGCACTAGACAGTTTTGTTGCTGCAGCTGCGCGAAAAGCTCAAAGTGAGTTGGCAAGATGGAGACCACAGTAACGGACGGACGCGCTTAAGTACACCAGATTCGGAATTGCGCAATGCACATGATGTGATGCCCTTATCTTATCTTATCTGGGCCTTAGTCCGTGGTAATCTTATCATCTCTCATTAATATTGGCACTCGTCCATACTATGAAGATACACTTCGGGGTGGCTCAGCAGCTCTCAAGGCGGCAA
The DNA here is from genome assembly GCA_018851305.1 of Calocybe cyanea. Taxonomy (NCBI): domain Eukaryota; kingdom Fungi; phylum Basidiomycota; class Agaricomycetes; order Agaricales; family Lyophyllaceae; genus Calocybe; species Calocybe cyanea. The sequence goes on from JABCKL010008488.1 coordinate 18,618, forward strand.
AGGTTTCAGCATGTATCGCCTTCAAAACAGACTGCACATGAAATTTTTAGCAAAGAGAAGCGAACAAACCAGAGTTATAATGAACTGACCTCCGTAGGCTCAATCTTGTTCACCTTCGAAACGCCCTCTCCTGCATACAGTATCAAATGCTCCTTATCTCCCTTTGAGACCTTCTCCTTACGCTCTGCGGGACTGACATTAGCGTTGAAATCACCTAGAACATCGTTCTCGATGCATCGCGCTTGGATCCCCTCTGGCCAAACACCTGGGGGAAAAAGAAAGTCGTATGCAACGCTACGAGAAGTAGACCCAGGACCGGCCTCGAGCATAGCTTGCTTAATCTCATCAGACAGTATGCATTCTGGCGTAAAGAGCACCCGCGTCCCAAGAACAGCCCCGGAAGCACCACCAGAAAGCATACTTGCTACATGGCCGCCATCCATAATTCCACCTGCAACAAGGATAGGCGGTGCATCTGGGACACTTTTGACAACTTGCTGGAGGAAATCAAAAGCACGTGGAGAGTGGATACTGCCTCGCCCACCGGCTTCAGAACCTGGTGATAACGGGACATCAAGGAACAACAATTGGGAGTGAGACGCAGATGCTAACCTTGAAGTACGATCACGTCGGCCTTCCATTCATGTGTAGCCTTCTTTGCTTCCTCGACGGTGTTAACATTCACCAACACACGAGTATTGTATCCATTGATCTTGTTGTGTTCGCGAATCTTGGAAACATATTTTCCCAAATTGCTCCCAAATGCAAGCCAGATCGCCGAGACTCGCTTATCGAGAACTGTCTGCAGACGAGGATCGGTATCCTTGTCGAACATGTCAAGGACCCAGCCAACGAATCCCATGCCAACTAAATCCTGCTGATCGGGGGCAAGCTTTGCTCGTGCCTGATCAATCGCCTCGACGAGCTTATGAGCAGGTTCGTTACCTGGATTCAAGGTTAGAGTGAGAAAGTTGCCGGCAATGCAATAGACGGTAATTACCAGCTCCGAGAAAGCCAATGCCTCCAGCCTTGATTGCTTCAGCTACAAGTGCAGGAGTTGTGGCATACGCCATGGGCGCCGTCGCCAAAGGACTCGAAATTCCTAATAAGTTTGATCATGATCAATAGCTGCCGACATATGAGACTAGTCACAACGGACTAAAAACCTACCAAACAACTTGGTGAGATCTGTTGAAATCTTATTCGACGTCATGGTAGTAGGGATTGAAAGCGGAGTGTACGGGTGAGTGAGGTATAAGGGCGGCACACCGGCGTAAGGTTTATTTGATCTGAAAGGACGTCCATGGCCGCGTTCACCACTATTTGATCTTTACTCGTCTAGTAAAAAGTTAGCGTGAGCTACAACGCGATGGAAGATCTAGAGTTAGATATCAGCGAATGCCTAAAGCTTGTCGTCCTTGAAATGTATCAAATCTTAAAATTGAATGACGGTTCTCTGTTCTGGGAACGGTTCATAATTTTTTCGCACGATGTGTTGGAATTCTCCAATTGATGACTGATCAGACCATTCAGACCATTATCACTGTTCACATTTACTTACTTCTCGCAGCTGATCAGGGTTTTTTATCTATTCATGAGACATCTTTACTCAATGACGTCCGCCGTTTAATCGAGGATTCTTGGAGCGTCAAGACGATGAACATGGTAGGAGAGATCGTACAGCGAACATTCATAAAAAATGCGAGTTTAATTCCCAAACTACTGTACAATCACCGCAGAAAACACGAATAAAATTTATTTACGATTTTTGCTACTCCAATAACGATATCTGTGATCAACGTTCCTGGCATGATCCTGCGACGTATGGGTAGAAAGGGTGCGTGTAATCGGATCACCAGCCTACGCCCCCATCAGGATGACCCTAATTTCATGATGCTATAGAAGCTTCAATCACTTACTCTTAGAAAAGACTACCTCACAAGCCAAGTAATTTGAGATGGTTTCTCCCGTCTTTTTCGGAATGGCCATGGTCGCTGCGATAAATCTTTATCATCGTTCGGGAGCGGGGGTAACGGTTTGTTCCTTCCAAACCACTTCAGAAATGACCTTCCTGGATTGGGGAACGCCGGTTCGTCTCCACCCGCCCGGTCATGAGAATCTGACTTGACCTCTCCCGAGGCTGATGGTAACCCTTCATTCGTCCTCGTTGAGACTTGGGGCGCTACCTTGTCCTCCTTCAAAACTGGTGACGCCCTTTGATCTCTCTCCGTCGGAACTGGCCCCTCTGGGATTGGTGATAAACGATCGCCCTTCCTACTTCTCCTCAAGGCCGACGATAACCATTTTTTCTTACTTTTTTGGGCTTGGGGCGCCGACTCGACCTCCTTCGGAATCTCTGGTAATGGTTTGTTCCTTCCCACCCAGACTAGAGGCGGAGGTGTTGGTCTTTCCTTAGGTTTCTGTAGCGGATATTCAGGCTCTGGGATGACTTCGAGCAACCTTTGAATCTTGTCCTGATACTCTTCTGGTGAAGCTTTCTTGTATACGTATTTCGATTCGTACAAGCTTTGTGGTTCTTCGAGCGGTCTTTCTGACGACCGACCGCCTATTGTTCGTGGCGGTGGTCTCCGATTTGATCGAGGTAGCCTGCTTGGTCTGCCATCGGGTTGAGGAGGTATGGAGGACCCGGATTTGATCGTGGACCCGGCTGGATATTCTTCTAGCAATCTTCTTAACTGGTCGTGATAAATCGCCACAAAATCGTCTTCAACAGCAGGAGCTCGTGGTGTATCTGTTGGTGATACTGTCGATGGTGATTGATTTGATCGCGGCAGTAAAGTTGAGTGATTCACTGTCCGTGTCCTGAGAAGTGAAACGGCTTGGGCGATGCCAGCGAGGAGAAGGAAAGTAGCGATCAAAAAGCGCATTGAGATGATAAGGAGTGAGACCGGCTCAGCTGAAGAAAAAGATGTCAAGAAGTTCTCTCGTTATATTAGTTGCATAGTTATATCTGGATCCGTCTAAGCCCATGGAATGGCTGTGCCAGTGTCACTATCACCTATCAACCATCAAATTGAAAATGATAACGTGTGGCCGTCTTGTTGTACATGCATATCAGCGACATTGGTATGTATTTGCAGGTTACTGTACAGGCAATTCAGACATACTTTCTTGAAAGTGCAATGGGCTGTGTTCCGACATCCATTGATGGACGACAGCGGATGGGCACGACACTAGGATGGCTTGGTGAAGAGCTCAGGCTCGGAGGACGTCTCGATTGAATCTTATCATAGATCTTTTATTCTACCACGAAAACAAAAAAAATCAGCCCGCGGGTGGTCAGTACATATTTAGTCTACGGTAGGCTTCGAGGGCGCTTCAAGGCCGAACCACCCGTCCGACGGAGCGCTGACCTACCAGAAATCGCCAGTGGTAAACCGACCCAATGACTGATTTGGAAACCTTGAAAATATCGTTCTGCAAGGGCCCGATAGACCTCCTGAAAATCATTCATGGACCATGGATCCTGGTCAATGTTGCGACCTTTCTCCCTGGCGATCTCCTCCATGTCTCGTTGTAATACAGGTACTATAGAGACGCCGCCGAGATATTTTTTGGCATTGACAATTGCCCTGTAGATAAGGAAACCTTCAACTAACTCCCAAATTTCTTGGTTATTCCACGGGTAACCCGTGGTCAGCAGTCTTGCCTTGAGTGCAGGAAAGACGAAAAGGGGGTTGGCCGGATCGTTGTGGTAAACTTCTCTTACGTAATTCGAGAAGATCTCGAAGCCGAGTGGACGGAAGAGTGTAAGTGGTACATGGTTCCAATAATGAGGCCAAGTTTCACGATAATGTTTGCAAGGGCCTCCTGGGCTTCCTCCACTGTCTATTTTTGGGTGCGACCTTGCTGCCGGGCAATCAAATCTAGGTCTCGTTGTACGCTAGGCTTCTCTTCGCCGGAAAAATGGCTTTGGGCAGAGTCGAATGCCACCGCGGTGATCCATTGTTCGATTAACGACGCAATTTTTTCGTCATCCCAGTCATCCGTGCCTTGCAGTCTTTTCTTGAGCTCGTCAAAGCTCTGCTTTCGTCCAGGCGGAAAATTTGTATGAAACTCTTTCGAGTAATTGGACAGGATTGTCAAGCCGGCCTCCCGCAATTCGCTTTCCTCTTGTTGCGAGGCCTGTGTAACTTCAGGTGATGTAAGTGTTTGAGAGGAAGGAAGGGTCGTAGGTGTTTGAGGTAAGGGCAATTGGTCATGAAGGGATGCGGAACTAGCAGACCTTCAATTAAGTGAAAGAGGTCACGCCAATGACAAATTGCGCAAAAGGTGCGAGTCTCACTGAGAGGCCGGGTTCGCGGAGCTCTGATGAGCAATTTGGGAGGAAGGCTGAGCCGGCTCAGCCTTCCTCCCAGACACAGGGGATGGAGAACGATCCCTAGATCAATCAACAAGGGCTCAGACTGATACGAGATCATACCACAAAGTACGAATCTTACGAAACTGGCAAACCAGCAACGGCACCAAAGCATAATGGCAACTACAACGTAGCTGAGTTTCATGATTTAAGAGGAATGATTGATTGGGAAGTTCTTTTTTTTTTAGTCCGGCTATCTTAGAATCGTCTATACTCAGAACCTGCTGAGGGACGTGATGGTTGAAACAGGAAAAGCAAACACCGGGATACGGGTTGGCGTCCAAACTTCATAGGACGAAGAGAAACGCTGATGGGCTCCAAGCAACGGGATTCCGTCCCTTCCCTCAGAAGTGCTCTACATAAAATTTGAAATACTTATAGTAAGATGGCCTGTTATAATAATATTGAGGAGGTTTCTGATCTCCAACTTGTTTTCTGCTACAGTATATATCTTGTCATCGATTGGAAATGCTGTTTGTATGTCGAGATGTGATAG
>JABCKL010008489.1:0-16567 GCA_018851305.1 Calocybe cyanea
CTTCTCAAACCAGAACAATTTCGCGCCATCACAATCCAAGGAATTGACGACGAAATTATGACACAAATCAAGGCAAATAAGTCACAGGAACATCTGATCATACAACACCTCATGGCAAAAACCGCAGGATGGAAGGAAACAGACGGAATAGTCACATGGTACGAACGGATCTATGTGCCGAAAGACACAAAACTCCGAAAACGGATCATCCGGGAAAACCATGACCTACCACTAGCCGGACACCCTGGACAAGCAAAGACATATGAACTCATCACACGCGACTACTGGTGGCCCAGACTCCGGGCCGACATTACCAAATACATTAGCGGCTGTGAGAAATGTCAACGGACGAAGCCAAAACGTTCACTTCCCCACGCCCCTCTACAACCAAATGACATCCCGACCAAACCGTGGGAAGTTGTCACCATGGACTTCATCGGACCGGTACCAGAATCCAACGGATACAACCAGATCATGGTCGTCATAGATCGATTCACGAAAAAGGGTATATTTATTCCCACCCATGACACCATCACAGCATTAGGCACGGCAAAGGAATTCAGGGACAATGTTTTCAAGGAACACGGATTGCCGAAGAAGATCATTACGGATCGCAGCCCACAATTCGATTCATCGTTCACTAAGGAACTATTCAAACTCCTCAGAATCACCCACAATATGTCCACAGCCTATCACCCTCAAACCGACGGACAAACAGAAAGGGTTAATCAAGAAATTGAACAGTATCTAAGGGTCTATATCAATCACCGGCAAGACGATTGGGCCGAATGGATCGCGATTGCCCAATTCACCTATAACGACAAGGTTCACATGGCAACCGGCTATTCCCCATTCTTCCTAAACTATGGAATCCACCCCTGGAAAGGCACGGCTCCTAAGGGAGAAACAAAGTCACCGGAAGCGGACAAATTCGCCGACAACATGTACCAGATAAGGACCGAAGCAGAGTCGTCACTCAAACAGGCCGCTGAACAAATGAAAATCGGATATGACTGTTACCAAAAAGAACAACAGAAGTATGAGATCGGAGATTTAGTGTACCTAGAAGGCACCAATCTCAAAACCCAATGACCGGCCCGAAAACTTGACGACAAATGCCAAGGACCCTTCCGGATCATCGCCAAAGTTGGCAAATCGGCATACAAATTAGACTTACCCCGTTCCTGGAAACTAAAGCACCCGACTTTTAACGAATCCCTCCTTACCCCTTTCATCTTCCCCGCCTTTCCCTCTCAGGAAAAACCACCGCCGCCCGCCCCCGTAACCGACAAAGAAGGCGAAACCAGACATGAGTTGGACGAAATCATTGATTTCAGACCACGAGGCCGAGGCTTCCAATACCTGGTGAAATGGACAGGTTACGGACCCGAAGAATACACGTGGGAACCCCGCCACAAGATCTTAGAAGATGCCCCTGACGCCGTCGCCGACTTTCATCGCGAACACCCTGCCGCCCCCCGTCCCCTTGACATCCCGCTGAACGTATTTAAAGTGAATATTGAAAAAGACGCTCATCTATACAACTTCTCCCTCCGACAATGAATAACTACATTCTTTACAACTATATTATGATTGCTATCTTCCTCCTTTTCTACATCCTTCACGTTCTAACCGAGTGGGTCGTAAACCGAATCGAACAACGACGCGACCCAGGAGCAGAAAGAGATCTGGAGAGAAATTTCGAAGAAGTCGGACTGATACCCATCCAAAGACACAGAGAGGATTAATCGTGAGGACGCGATACCTTAAAGGAGGGGTAATGTCACAAACACTTTTTCATTTTCACAACGATCACAATCTAATCTATGATAACAGACAATAACTGTAGATAAGATAAGATATTAGTACATACATTCCTTACAACCCACATGACTGACCACATGACTAAACCTTATATCTTACGATCAAACCTTAATCAGTGTTCACTTTATATTTACGCGTCTGAGTTTGAAACCACAGTCTTGGGTTGGTCTCTTACTGCCACCACCAATACTCTCGGTAGCTAGTAGTCAGTAGTAGTCATTCCCCAATACACTTTTTACATACCATTTTCCAATCATCTTTAGTTGAAGGTTGAGTTATCGACGCCGAGACACGTTGTTGAAAGCGTTGCTGACAATTAATAATGCCTCAAGCTTCCAAGCATGAGCTTCCATACCTTGATTTGTGGTCTATCTTAATTGGATTCGGAGAGCCTCTTTTGTAATTCAGTGTACCATTTGCCTGTTGGTGCCCCTCGTTACCTCACAAGCTACAGCATCGACTGCCCTGTGCAATAATATTACTCTTCCTCTTGAATTATCTCGATTACGGTCATGGGCAAGAAGCGGGTAGGGATGAAGGAAGTTAGGGATACAGACGACTTTTTGCGTGACCCCAAGGAGGGGGATCTCGTCATCGCGTAGGTCTCCTTACCTCACGCATAAATCAGTTGCTTATAGCTCTTTCAGCGTCATAGGTCCAACAGGAGCCGGGAAAAGCACTGTAAAAAATTCGTCTTTTCCAAAGGGTAATCGCCACTAATCTTAATCCCATAGTTCATCAACACGTTGTTCGGGCAGGATGTGGCGCCTGTGGGCCACCAGCTCAACTCGCACACAGACCAGATTAACCATTACTTCCTCAAAGGCTCTGATCCGAGATTGGTACTAGTCGACACGCCTGGATTTGATGATACCGACGTTAATGATAGAGATATTTTGAGGCGTATCACCGTTTGGCTGGCTAGATCGTGAGCGGATTGTACGCAGTTGCATGCATCAACTGACCAAACTTCCCAAAAGGTATAACACCTACACGAAGCTTGCAGGGATCATATATCTTCACGGGATAACCGAGGCACGGATGCTTGGTTTGGTGCGCAAGAACAAAAAGGTGTACGACAAACTCTGTGGCACGGATGCAGCAAAGGTCGTCATTCTTGCCACCACGAAATGGGCATATATCAAGCCAGACGTCGGGAAGCGTCGGGAACAGCAGCTGCGCTATGAATACTGGACAGAAATGCTTGCTCGTGGGTCTTGGATGACGCGGTTCGAGTATACAAAATCCTCTGCTGAGACGATCATTCGAGCAATTCGTGCGAGAAAAACTTTACACACTGCCCAAATCGAGGACGAATTCACCGAGATTGACGAAATCCTCGCCGAGAACGACACCATTCAGACACAACGCCTGGAGTTAATTGCGCTGTTCGAAAGGCAGAAGAATTTGACTGTCAGGCTGCATCAGGAAAGCGGCGACGACCTCCATCAGAAGATCCTTGAGAATCACAGGAGCATCCGGTCTATAATGTGGCAAATCAAAGAGTTAAGCGTCCCATTCTCTCGCGAGATGATCAACTTTTTTGGGCTCTTGGTAAGTTCGGTCTATTACCGAGACATGATTATGACCCTTGGCAAAGAATCACTATATCCTTAGAGCAATTGCAGAAAATTTCAACCTCTTCTGATATATGCGACGGTCAATTCCTGGTCAGCTGACTAGACTTCTTTAGGATCATAAGGATCCAGTCTTAGCCTGCCATGAGAAGGACAATGATGAAGCGCAGAAGATAATCCCAGAGAACGATCGGGAAATTGAGCGAATCAAAAGTCTCGATATCACAAGCGCAACAGTATTGGAGATTGGGAAGCCTTCACTTGGTAATCCTCCCTGCGAAGATGAGTTGAAAACACAAAAGGTAAAGATCTTCCTCGTCAAATGGTTTCACTCTTATCTTTAGTGCAGCTCGCAGTACTGGGACCACCTCAACTGCGACCTCCGTCTGAGTACAAACCGCCCAACATCAAGATAAAGTCCTACATTCAACAAGGTCGGTACACCTTGTGTGTGCCGTCCCGTGACAATGGATATGCCGCTTATAATGAACTTCGCCGTAACGAAGACATATCAGGACGCCGACATGATCACAGTGTGGAGATTGAGGTTCGTTCATACACATTATGCCCCCCTTTCGGCTTAGCGCTTCTGAAAGTGGGTGCTTATACCTAGGCCAAATTCAAAGAGTTTCTTTTTTCGCCCGCGTTTTGATAGCGATGAAAGTTGGACCCAGCAGGGCGAGCCATATGTAGGCCTTGCCGGAGAGCGAGCCGAAAGGAGGAGTGTGTCAGCCTGGGTAGACTCTAGTGATAAAATCGACTGGTATGCTACAAAAACTTCACAAGAGGACGAGTACTAGTACGCCAAAAACTCTGGCTTATAGACTTAGACTCTAATTCCGACGTATTTTCTTAGTATTCGGAGTGTCAACGGAGATTTTGCAATGTCTATGCATGGTGGGGATGGCAGGAATCCAAAAGTTTGCGAAATCCCCTCGTTCGTTCGACTTGGACTGAAACACCTTTTTCAAGGTGATTCTGCAGAAATTCGATGAAAACAATACGTATCAAATATGGCGACTGAAGCGTATACCTTGGTCGTAACGAAAATGATGATTATCTGAATATTGCTTTGATTGTATGCGCCCGGTGTAGACTGATATACTGGAACAGAGAGTATCAATAATCCTCAGTGGGAATCGACGGTACGTCGATAATAGCCTAACTATTCAATACGAGTCAGGCCTAGTCAGTGCAGCTCTACATCGAGTCTTTCTTGTCGGCATGCTACGGGGAACAACCGGAAGCAGTTTTAATATGGTTTCTCTTCGCAATACAGACGAACGATCACTTAACGAAAATGCATACCTTAATGGCCGTGTGCGATCTGCTGGCTCAAGGCAGCCGTTGCTCAGCTGACAGTGGCTTTGCTAAACTCCAGAGCTGCCGAATGTCTAGCTTTTTCCACCATCGAATGGAACTGATCCGCTGCGATGTAGATCCTTACATGCAAAGAACTATTTCCTGGAGTATTTCCTAGATTTGCAGATGGAAGAGCATGCTCAGATCTTCAAGCTCATGCATCTAAGCCGACTTCCACGTTCCTTCTGCAGTCTTGGCTTTGACCGTTGCCACTGATGTTCTCTGAAAAAACTGATTGCTTACATCTGCTATCTCCTCTCTCTAGGTCATTGCTCCTTGATTTCGCCCGTATATCCCCAACCAAGCTGTTGATCATGTGCTCAAAAGTCTCGATTCCCAGTCGTCTTTCTCGTTCCCTCAACTCGCAGGCACTGACTCACGAGGCTGCATATCACGTCCTTCGATGATGTGAAGTATCAGCCTTCAGTTTACTGCGAAACAGAAAACTAGATGCGGAATGAAGCCAAGCGTGGAATCAGCAATGTCGTATCATCGTCGCATGCAGCTTGAAACGCCCCTCAGGAGTAATACATACAACACTGCATGTGGCGTCTGAAATGCGTCCATCATTCCAGTTGGCCTCAGGGTCCCCAGGTTTGTGTTTAGGTGGTTCACGTTATCGTCGATCCCCTTCATTGCTGCCGCATGTAATTGGTCTTGTTCCTTAGTCTGCCCGTGTCAGCGGTCATTTTCGACGTTTTGTGGTGCCCCGTGTGACAACCGGGTCGATTTCACACTGCCTGATGGTTTGTGCATGAGAGCGGGCATGAAGATCCGTTTACGGTACACAGTGGTAGCGCAAGCATTGTGACCTTCACCTTGTCTGTTGATCAATGAAATCGATAAAATAGCCAGGACCTTCTAAAAAGAGACTCTTGTACAAGTTCCCCAGCGATGACGTGGTTGATCTTGATTCACAAAAAACCTCTCGTTGGAGGTGTGGTCTCCTCGTGGTGGGGCGTTAATCACGTCGTAAGCTCCCAAGCGCGAGGCCTCATGGCCTCGAGGTTTCCGGGCAGTATCCCGATCGAATTCGTAGAACTCCCGTATTTATCCAACGGTCAATTGCTTCTGCTCCCCAATATCCCTTGCGAGTCCTGGTCTCGTCCGGGCCTTGCACAAAGTACGCCATCAATCCTCTTCGTAAATTTTTCAGCGATAGTCATGGGCAAGAAGCAAGCATGGACGAAAGAGGTGAAAGATACTGACAATTTCTTGCGTGACCCTAGAGAAGGAGATCTCGTCATCCCGTAAGGTCCCTTCAATCCGTGGTTATACATTGGTTAATTTGACAATGGATAATTAGCGTCATGGGTCCGACAGGGGCTGGTAAAAGCACGGTAAAAGCTGCGACCTGTCTAGTATCGTTTTATAACCAATCTCAATATCACAGCTCATCAATATGCTTGTTGGCAAGAACGTGGCATCCGTCGGCCACGATCTTCAATCGCACACGGCCCAACTCCAACATTATTTCCTGCAAGAGTCCGATCCAAGGATTATCTTGGTTGATACACCCGGCTTCGATGATACCGACGTTGACGATAGAGAAATTCTTAGACGAATCGCCGTTTGGTTGGCTAAATCGTAAGTAGCTCTTGCAGATATGCAAGCCATGTGCTAAACAAACTTCCGGTAGCTATGACGCCAATATGAAGCTCGCAGGAATTGTTTATCTGCACGAAATAACTCAGACACGAATGCTTGGTACGGCACGTAAAAACCTGGACATGTTTCGCAAACTCTGCGGTGACGACGCAGCAAGGAACGTCATTCTTGTGACTACTAAATGGTCAAACGTTACGCCAGATGTAGGAAAGCGCCGAGAACAGCAGCTACGCGACGAGCATTGGACGGAGATGTTGAATCTCGGTTCTCGGATGAGACGACTCGAAAACAAGGCCTCTGCGGAAACCATTATTCGAGAAATCCGCGCTAGGAAAACCGCCGATTATGTCCAAATACAAGACGAGCTAGTTAAGATCGACAAACTTCTCGCCGAGACCGAAGCTGGGCGCACTCTGCGTTTCACCCTTAAGGAGCTACTCGAAATGCAGAAGAAGATGGCCGTTCAGCTACAGCAAGAAGGAGGGGAGGACCTAAAGCAGAAGGTCGAGGAGAATGATCAGAAAATTCGGTCTCTGATGCAACAAATCAAAGGGTTGAATATCCCACTTTCTCACAAGATCAAGAAATTCTTCGGACTCGCGGTAAGTATATTCGATAACGTCTGTCAGATGTTGGCTCATGTAGTCCACACAGTGAATAGCCAGGCAACTTCATGCAAGCCCTTTTTTGCTCAACATTTAGGAGTCGTTTGTTTTACTACGTAGTCATCAATCTCCCTGCCTTATCTGAGTAGTCAACCGCTGGTTTGTGAACTACCCAAATTTAGACTCGGAAGTGGAATTAGTAGAATGATTGATTATCATGATCTGTGATAGGTAATTCGGATTTCGGAACTCATGTTTCCCACAATAAGAAGCAATGATATCGTCGCTTATTGCTGCCTTCATTGACATCCCGAGCCTCACTGTGATTTTGTAACTTCATCTGTGATATGCACCGAACGAGTAGTTGCGTCGCGACTCGGCAACGCGCGATGGCCTATACTCTCAGAGCCGTTACAATGAGTGGCATGGCCTGCTCGTGTCAAGGTAAGGGAAACATGAGGCCCCTGAACTAGTGCATCATGCATTTCTTCGACTCCATCCCCACCCAACAGTAAACTTCACACCAAAGCACTTCTCATATATTGATAGTAGCACTCGTTTGATGCCCTTGAATATGCTTCACAAGAACAAGAAAAACGCTTGGAAAAAGGAAGTCAAGGATTCAGACATCTTTATAGACGATGCCAGAGAGGGAGACATCGTCATCCCGTATGTGATCCTGCCCTGGCCTGTTTCTAAACCAACGTCATTCTATATAGAGTTATGGGCCCCACGGGAGCCGGCAAGAGCACCGTAAGGTTTCGCAAAGTAACGCTATATGTTGAGCTGACAGCGTTAACGGCAGTTTATCAACACTCTAATTGGCGAGGAGGTGGCTCCTGTCGGCCATAATCTTCAATCTCACACGGTACAGCTTCACCATTACATTATTCCCGACGAACATCGTAGAATTATTATGGTCGATACACCCGGTTTCGATGACACAAATGTCGAGGATAGGGAGATTTTGAGACGAATTGCCACTTGGCTTGCTAGATCGTGGGTGATATCCCTATTGATCGTGATCCGTACTCATAAGATGTCAGTTACGACGCCAAAATGAAGCTGGCTGGAGTTATTTACATGCACGAAATCACTCAGACACGGATGCTTGGAACGGCACGCCGTAACTTGGACATGTTCTATAAACTATGTGGGCCTCAGGCATCCGAGAATATCATTCTCGTTACCACAAAGTGGAGCGAAGTGAGGGAAGAGGCTGGCATCCGTCGCGAAGAACAATTACGTTGCGAACATTGGAAAGAAATGCTGGCTCATGGGTGTAGAATGCGACGATTCGAAGGCGTGCAGAGCTCTGCAACTGCTCAGGCCATCATCGGCGATATCTTAGCTAGGACAACCTTGGATGCTGTCCAGATACAGGAGGAATTGGTTGACATCGATAAGCTTCTTGCCGAAACTGATGCCGGACAGAGTTTACGATATACGCTCAAGGAGCTTCTCGAGGTTCAGAAAAGTATGTCCTTGAAGTTGCGAGGTGCAGACGGCGACGCGGTGCGAGACCAACTCGTGGAGAACGATAGGAAAGTTCGTGAGATCCTTGGCCAAATCAAGGCTTTGAATATTCCTCTTTCGCGAAGAATTATGAGGTTCTTGGGATTCGTGAGGAATTTCAATCTGACCGTCATGATTCTCGTGCTGATCCTTTCCTAGTGATTTATCGTAGTGCATGCTATCCCTTCTGATACCCGCAGTTTGCCTGGCGTGAATAAATATTAATTACAACCCAAATTACCTTAGGATTGACGCGGTGACGATCGTCCCAAAGGTAAGTATGTTTACTGCCTTATGAATAGCATCGCAGTCTTTCAAGCATGAATGAGATATTACAAAAATCGGTTGATTGCTACGTAAGATGTTAATATATGCAATAGTGTTGTTCCGTTCAAGCTAGTCTCTGAGCAGACCATGCCACGAAAATCAAGCTTTGGCGGCGAGTGCAGCTCAACTCACTGGGATATTGTAAGTTGCGGGTTATTATAGCAGAAGTATGATACAACTCACAGCCAAACCGAAAAACGCCTTGATTCTGCGGGAAATTGGTATCTTAGTATCAATCTGGCGGAGGGTATCCCGAATTCGTTTTTCGTTCTCGACAAGCTGGTTCCAGACAGAATCATTCACTCCATTGTCACGCTTCAACTCCTGCGCCATATTCTTCTGTGATTCGAGGAGCCTCTCGAGTTCAGCGATTAAGAGCGCTCCATCACCTTTCTTTTTCAGAGAATCCTTCATTTGCTTCACGTCGTCTTGGATCTTCTCAGTGTCAAATGTAAAAGCGTCCGCGAGGCAGAGGTTCACGAGGTCCCAAGCAGCTTCGAAGGACGTGTTCTCCAAGCGACGCATTCTCGACCCCCGCCATATCAGTTGCCCCCAGTGCTCTGGTTTCCCCAGCTCTTCCTCTCTTCCTAATTGCAATTGCGTAGGAGGGATACGCCATTTTGTCGTTGCAAGAATGACGTTTCGAGTGGCTCTGTCGCCGCACGACCTTTGAAAGTAGTCGAGATTGTCCCGCGCCCAGGACAGATCCCGTGCTTGGGATATCTCGTACATAAAGATGATGCCAGCAAGTTTGACCCCATTTTGATAACTAAGAATGCGATAAGTAAAACGCCGCACATATCAACAAGCATCTCTCACGATTTCTGAAGCCAGGCGGCAACACGATCCAATATGACCTTGTCCGGGCTCACTGTGCTGTTTAGTCCTGGTGTGTCAACAAAGATAACCCGATGTTTGGGGTCTTTAGGATGGGGAGCCGTAACTGGTTCGACGAATTTAGTACAAGGATCCACGTCATCACTAACGTCTAGTGTGGATTTTCCACCCATAAGAGTGTTGATAAACTGTTGAAAAATCAGTTTGGATAAAAAGCAGTTATGAAATGCTACAGTGTACCGTGCTCTTCCCACTTCCAGTCTGGCCTATGATGCTAGCAAAGAACTATGAGCAATTGAAGAGACATGAATACGGAAGACAAACGGGATGACCATGTCGTTGGGTTGTGGATCGGGAATTTCTTTATCATCAGGCCAGACTCGTCCGTCCTTACCGTTCCTGTGCTTTGCCATAATGATTCTAGACGGGCGAAAAGCAACGTAAAATGTGGTTTATCTAGTGTTTAACGTGTCTTTAAAACTAGTCACACAAACATCACGGAACTCATGAGCCCGATGTTGCCAGCAAGCGGTCTCAGCGTGGCACGCAGAAAAGATAGATCGGCCGGGAAGATAGTAGACACGTTGACTATCGATTTGTGAAATGAGGGGCTCCACGCGTTTTACATGTCGTCAAGTAGCATTCCTAGACGTAGGATCGGAGATGTGATAAAAAAAAATTTCCTGCATCCAGCTACAGTGAGGTCGATCATTCAGTGCATAATGTGAGGCTGGGATTATAGTACTGTTAGCGCAATTGTATTGGTTTTAGTCTGACAGTAAACAATGTACAACAAGTAACCTCACAATTTCACCAATGCTCCAAACGCGCGATGTACACGCGGTGGCCGCTGTGCATGGACACCACGCAATTCACGCTTGCAAACCAGTTTGCTGGAGATTATCAGCTGTCTTCGAACGTTTCAGTACCTCATGCAATACCTTAGCGCCGTTTAATCGTACATAAAGTTTGTATCCACAGTCTATATACCATCTGCTCCTTTCTTCCCTTCTTAGCATCTGAGGATGCCCAGCATGATTGCCAATCTTACAGATAGCATGATCTCGACCGTCAACCCATTCTCTGGTAGGTTGTGACACATAAGCCTGAATTGCATTCACTAGGAGCGCAACTACAATTTACAGGAAAGAACAAGAAGAGAGCGTTATATAAGGAGAACATCAGTACTGACAGCCATGATGCACCATTGTAAGCAGTTTCTATCATATATTATCAGAAGCAGCAATCACCAATATTGTCGGAAAGCGGCGGCGGGCAGAAAGCCGAAGCACAGGATGCAAGGGAGTTGCGTCATGAACAACCGTGAGTCTATATCCCGTTGTTTGAAGTAGTACGCATGCAGTAATTGTTTTTAGTGATTTTGCAGGCGTAACGGCGAAGAAGACAGAACAACGGGGCTTGCTTGCAGATGCCCCTAACCTGAGCAAAAAGACAGACGTCCGCCCGATACATACGACTCCTAGTCCTCCGTGAGTTTGATCACACATCCCAGGTATATAATCTTCTCATCAGCTGGTAGAGATCACAAGCACACTGCTCTTGGAGATGATCGAGGTATCACGGTAAATGCGCCTCGAGCAGTCCCGTAAGTTAATTTCGTGGTAAGGCGACGATTAAATGATCACACATCTCAGCAGACAGCCAAAGAGTTTCGGCGGTGATGCTTCTCTGTAAGAATTATTCCATCAATATAACCTTCTGGAGCCACTAACATTGTTGCGAAAGAGGGAGCTCAATTCAGAACGCCGGATTAGTGGACGAGCGTCCAAATCGACCGTAAGCTTATGCCCTCTAATTCCAAAGGAAACCAAGTCCTTGACGTGTGCAGTGCTCCGACGAGCGCAGTAGCAGCGACGAAGGTGCACCAACAACTGCCCGCCCCTCCAGCCGCGGCTATCTCAACTGGCAAAGCTTCAAACGCAACCCCATCGAGGATGATGACCGCCCATTTGTGAGTTTGATCATTAAATCCGGAAACGTTGAGTCGCTTATTCGCCTCACAGGAGCAATAAGCAACCGTCACCTGAAAATACTGAAGGCACTACAGACGCACCTCAAGTAATCCCGTACGTTTGTGGCCAACCTCAGTGAATTAGCGTATGCCGACCATAATGATCAGCAGCAGACCTACTTGTGTGACACAGCAAGACGCCATTGATTCACTTGGTGGAAAGATTCGAAATCCTGTATTATCCGCATCTTCGTATGTTCATTACCGTTGTAATATTGCATATAAAACAGATGACGCTGTCTCAGTCCACTGAACAAGGAGCTATCGCAGCAAACAGAAAAGGAGCCAAGGACAAGCCAACTTAAATCTTCGTACGCAACTTGTGACTAACGATCGCCACATGTTGACTGATCACTTCCTTCCATGTATCCTAGTGGAGAACAACAAGAGACGGCATTGGCGAATTTAGACAATGCTAATGAATATCGGTGTGACTTCTCGACACAGCTTGACAATTAATGACTCACGCCCTCATAGGCTTAAAAACTCGGAAACGGCTTCCATAAAGCATGGCTCTCACACGTCGTGGTCAAAGTCGATTGCTAAAATGTTCAGAAGCTCAAAGAATTCTGGGTCATCGGCAATCGCCGCTGACATCAAAGAAACTGATATAGTCATAGCGTGAGTCCGTCAAATTTTACATTCTCCTTCGCCTTCACAATACATTGTAGCATCGTAAGCAGGTCAGGGACAGAAAGTAAACATGCAGTGAGCATCAAATAAAATTTCTTATATGGTTCGGTTACATGAGTCTGCTGCAGTTTGCCACCAGTGCCGTGGATGGTGGACAACGACGCATGGACAATGCGGAAGTCGAATATGTGATGGTCAAGCATCCTCACGATGACTCTGGCCGCAATCTGTACTTCGTGTATACCACAGGGACTGACGAAAAATTACCCGATGCCTTGCGTTCTATATCTAATTGGTTGGCGGAGTCGTGGGTACCTGTGCTTAGCAGAAGTCTTCCTTTCGCTGATGATTCATAGATGCCCCGACGGCAGGAGACTTTCAGGCATGATCTATCTGGACTCTTTAACCAGCAAGGCTGTGACAAAGTCAGCGCGGAGCGTCATCGAGGCCGTTGATAAGCATGTTGAGAGGTCTAACGTTGTAATTGCCCTTTCCGGTTGGAGTGAACACATGGCTTCAGACACATTAGAGCAGAGGGAAAAGGAGACGAGGGATCGCTGGAGGGCTTTGATCGATCGTGGTGTGAGCGTACTGAAACTGCGCGCTCCCGAAGTCTTGGCGGGCATCACAGCTTCTCGGAACACAGACGTCACGTCCTCGGACGACATCAGCTCAACACCCCGGGATATTCTCAACCTTGTTTTATCAAGAGCTGACGAAAAGAACTTAGCGACGAGAGGCCAGTGGAAGGGCAAAGGTAAAAAACCGGAAGATCTATTCATGGATGATCCGCGATCGAGTGACATCGTGATCCCGTATGCCGCAGTTCTATGACAATCCTGCATACAGTCTGACGTCTTGAGTTAGCATCATGGGTCCTACCGGGGTTGGCAAAAGCACGGTAAATGATACTTGATTTTTCCCAATCTTCCATCTCATGTGTTTGAGCAGTTCATCAACACAGTGGCAGGAGCCACAGTCACTAAAGTCGGGCATAACCTCAAATCTGAGACTGCCCAGCTACATCATATCATACTAGAGCACCCTCGACCGAACAACAGACGAGTCATCCTTGTGGATACTCCAGGATTCGATGACACTTTCATTCCTGATTCGGAGATTTTAAGAAGAATTGCGGTCTGGTTAGCGCGATCGTAAGCTTCTCTCTGCCTCCATTCTGCAGTCACTGAAATATTTAATAGGTATTCTGCCAATATGAAGCTCGCTGGTGTAGTGTATTTGCACGAGATCAGCCAAACCCGCATGCTGGGCACGTCACGAAAGAATCTCGATATGTTCAACAAATTGTGTGGTGCAGATGCGACCAAAAACGTCATCCTTGCCACAACGAAATGGTCCGAGGTACCCGAGAATGTCGGGCTGCAGCGTGAGGATCAACTCAAAGAGCGGCACTGGAAGTACATGCTGGACCTCGGATCTACTCTATACCGGTTCGATGAAGAAAAAACTCCCGGGTCTGGTCAGGCGATCATCAACCGCATTATTGACAACGCGAATGTTTCGGACGTTGATGCTGTTGAAATTCAACAAGAGCTTGTTGAGATCGAGAAGATACTACCTGACACTGAGGCTGGACGTGCGCTGCTTTACACACTGGAAGAACTCCTAGAAATACAGCGCAATCAAGGGGAGCAACTTCGTGAGGATGATAGCAATAGCGAGGTAAAGAAAAGGATTCAAGAAAATAACAAGAAGATCCGTGCCACGATGAAACAGATTAACGACATGAGCGGTCCCTTGGGTCACCGATTGAAGGGTTGGGTGAAAAAATTGAAGTTCCTCAACGTTCGTGCAAAATAAACTCTTTCGCTGGATTTTTCAACATACTAATTTGTTTTCTAGTTTCGAGTCGAAGACAATGCATCCAAAGATTCTTAGGTTGCCTTCGAATCAGGATACATCATGAGCTTCCTGTCTTACCATATCAATAGTCAGACTGCCTTACCATCGTACGAGTATATATTCTGTATATTCTGAGTTTCAGTGTGGCTTCAGTCACAACTTCAGCCTGAGCATAACAAGAGAAAATAATAACCTGGGTGCCGCCGCTCTGGCTACTTTTCACTCTGTAGTGACTGAGCCGGTTCGGCGTTCCATGAAACACTGCACTCCCATGCGGGTACCACGTTATAGTTGCAAGGTCGTCAGGCCTGTTATCGATTTCATGTATGCCTTTCGTATAGCAGCCAAACCCCTTTATGTCAACCATTCAAAAAGCACAGACGCTCAGTTGACAACTATCACAGAAATACAACTCAGATGAGCTCCAGAATCTGGCGAATCTGGTTCCGTCGTGCATACGGGGGCGTGTTGGTTCCAACAGGAGAACGCCTGTTGATTGCACATCCTTCGCATGGCCGGATGTTCCCAACCTTGATATATGGTCACGCTACTAGCCTGACGAACATTACGACTTGTCACCGTTCTCCATGACAAAGAAATCCACAGAGAAATTCAACAATATTTCGCCGTCTGGCTTCAAAAGAGAAGATACACTGGTTATGTGCGTGTATCCCGCCATTTTTCAAAGCTCGAGGTCTGATGATTGATTCTCCTAGTCTGTTTGGTCAGACGGGAGCTGGGAAAAGCTCAGTAAGTACCAATTTTTAAACTGGCCGTTACTAGTTTATCAGAAAACCTCTATGTTTAGTTTATTAATTACGCTTTCGGTGAACAAGTTGCGAAAGTGGGACATAACATAGCATCTGAGACCCAACAAGTGTCACTTTACATGACATTCCACCCAAAGCATCGAAACCGTCGGTTCTTCTTCGTCGACACACCAGGGTTCGATGATTACAAGCTAGAAGATCGCGGTGTGCTGGATCGCATCGTGAAATGGCTGAAGACATGGTGAGCTTAAATAAACGACTAAGTCTTAATATCGGTTTGAGCTTCTATACCAAGTCCCGGCGGTCTTACAATGCACGTCGTTATAATATATCTAATCGAGATAGATCAAACACGTCAACAAGAGGTCTTGGGCATGTGCCCCTCCAAACTACTTCCTGTTCGCGGCGTTGGTGAATCTCTCGTAATCACTAGCACGAAGTGGAGTAATTTACCACCAGGTAATGGAGAGAAAATTGGGAATAAAAGAGAGGTGGACCTTTCCAGGATGTTTGCCGCCAAAGTCCACCGATTCAGGGACTCTCCAGACTCTGCCTGGCAGATCGTTGGGCATAACGCCCCGCCACCTCTGGTTAAGCTTTCTGATCTTGCAAGTCGGCTAGATTCGACTCTACCAAAGGTTAAAAGAAAGAGCTTCCTGAGCGGGATTTTCTCGAAGCTGTTCTAATGTAAGGATAGATTGAACAATGAGTAATGCGAGACTAACGATATATCAAGGCTGAGCACTACTGTCGTACGATACTATGCCACTATTTTAGGGAGAAAGTTAGATCTAAACACAGGATCTGCTACCTGTAGGTGTAACACGTAGCTCTAGCGTACTGTATCCGCGGCCGAGGGGATTCGGATTTGGATGCATGAACAGATGATTTTTTTACATGCAAGCCTACCTATACACTTGGAAACTAACGTTTGGTAGAAATGAAACAAATGATCTAGTGTTTAGCGCGAGCCAAAAAGTTGATGACGCTTTGTATTTCTGACGGAATCATGGGGATTATCATCGCCGTATGCCCATCAGGGCGAACCAGCACAGATAACGTTGTCTGGTCGCTGGCAAGACGGCTATAAATTTTCTCTTGTGGCTCGCGAGCAGCTGGGCCTGTTGCTTGCCATTTTGCATCCAGGTAAACTCTTATGTGTGCATGAGCATCTTAAGTGCAATTTTGTAATGCAGAACTAACCTATCTCCGGCTGTTACAAGATGTGGTAGGCTTTGAGGGTCGTCCAAGGACACTTGATCGAGGATAGTGAATATATCGACGCGTTCCTTGACTAACACATCTTCCAATGCGGCAACAAACTCGCGGAAGGCCTTCATGGAGGTTTCTTTGCTCAAACTCCCAGGGAAGATGAGAAGCTTAAAGTGCAGATTCAGTTCCATGAAGTCGAGAGTGTTGAATATGTTCCAATCAAACGCGCCCATGACCTCCGCTGAAGGAAAACGTTCACCAATGGCAATGCCAGGTGCGAGATCCTGGTGATCCGATATAGTCAAGGAAGAACTATACTTGACGCCAATACCCCTGAATACACCATGAGTTGCATTGAAGGTGGATGCGAGTAAATTCAACGTACGATGCGAACAGAATGCT
>JABCKL010008490.1:0-23021 GCA_018851305.1 Calocybe cyanea
CCATGATGTATGCTCCTATTTGTCGTCATGCTAGACTTGCAATTCTATGATATGTTTATCATCGACTCCAGGGGGAGAAGTGTTTAGTGCGGTATAGAATCATTTGGCGCTTTATTAGGAGGTGAAAGCAGAAATCAAGCAGTCGAGATGCTCTATCAAATCATCTCGAAACATGTAATGACACAATGATTGCACATCCCAGGAGAAGGTGGTGGACAGGGGGAGCGCGCTTAGGAGCTTCTTGTCGTCACAACTGTCCACTGGAGCGATGGCGAGGGTTGCTAGCAACTTGCTAAGATTTGTTATACTGGGTTATCGAGGACAAGCCATAAATAGAAACAGTATTAGCTTAGATCGATCGCGACACGTGAGATTGAAACTTTACATGTTTAAAACTGGAGAACCTGGAGGCTTTGCCTCCTGGGACCTTGCTTGCGGGCTACGGTCTTTTGTTGTCTTGGGTCGACCCAATCTGGAGTAAGAGCAAGGAGCAGAAATGAGTTGTAAGTACAAATACGGTTAATTACAATACAATAGGTAAGGTTAGCAATAGTTGATTATGTCACCTTCATCTTACTATCACCTTTCCTCTTTCTCTTCTTTTTAGAGCCTCCGCCATCATGCTCCAACACCACCAATGGATCACGTTTCAGGACCTCCATCTTGACAATAGTTGCTACATATGTATCCTCACCGCCAATCGTAAAGTGGCGGAGATTGGACCTCACAGCAACCGGGCCTTTTGCCAGCATTCTGTATTTGTCTGGGTTCAAGTACTTCCCGCTCGTGGATTTGACAGGCATAGGGTCGGGCTCCTTTGTAATCTTGACGAGAATGCATTACGTGACAACGGCGGCGACCTCATTGACCTGTTAGCCGAGGATGATCGATTGGCAGAACTCGATAAATCGACAAAAGTCTGGTTCAAAAAAGTACAAGAGTAGAACAACTTAAATACTTCAGCTGTTTGCGATGAGAAATTGTATAAGTTAGCAAAGGTACAAAGTAATATGAGACAATGATACCATCTCAAATGCCAAAAGAGAAGAATACATGAACGATGTGGCATGCAAGAGAAACCCGAGACGATGTGTGTACATGTTAGATTCTACAGTGATGGTAAGTGATTTGTAATTTCGGGTTGCGAGAGACCTTGCAATTAAGGTAATTTAAAATCAGCTGCCCATGTCAAAATCGAAAGTGTTGGAGAGCAGAGGTCGTATTTGATAGTTGCACGTTAGGCCAAGACATCAGATTATACGACCAGAGAGACCAGTACGGCCTGTCGTGTAGAAGGTCGTACAAGGACCTTACCCAATGGACGGCGGCGGACATCGTTGCATGTTCAGATTTTTCGGCTACTGGGAGGACCGTGCAGAGGCAAATATGTCTGAGCCACAAGAGCTGCCACAAGTAGCGGGAAATGTGAGGTCAAAATATTTGATGCCAAAATCCAGCTGGGAGAACGAGTGAGGTGCGGCCTTTATCAAATGATCCGGAATGTTGGCCGATGTTTGTATCTGGATGGACATCTTTTCATAACTACTGTGAATCTGTACCGTTTATAATGCATCGCTGCCTGCTTGTTCCAGAGATTGCTCAACGTATCTGCGATGTTCTCGCCTCTGATCCTCCAGGTGACAGCAAAAAGCGCAACGCGCTCTTGTTTGCTCTGGCTCAGACATGCCGTGTTTTCCGGGATCCAGCACTTGCGAGTCTTTGGAAATCTATTCCCAACATAAACACCGTTATCAAATGCACTGGGAAAGATCTTTGGGTGGCGGGTCCAGGGAGTAAATTGGTGAGTGTTCACTTCGACGTCCATGTTAAGAGCTCTTGTGAACTCGTACGCGCTCTTGACAGAGATTTACTCGTCCTCCATCCCCTGACGACATCGCCGCCATGAGAAAGTATGGATCCTTAGTGCGACACTTCGGAGTGGTTGATTCGTCGAACTGCAAATATACTGCTCCAGCAGTTTGGACCTCGCTACGATACGCCCTTGGCAATGACATCGTACTCTTCCCGAACGTCCAAACCCTTGTTGTTGACGGAGGCCTAACCATTGATTCCATTTTCCTATTTTCACCCCAGAATCTCACCTCCTTCGAAATGGCACTATACTACTACACCGAGCCACCAGAGGAAGCTATGACCCATTCCTCGAAGATGGCGGATTTTTCAGCACAATGTCCAAATCTTAAGGCCCTCTCGCTGAGTGGATTTACACACCAGGGGCTTCAAAAGGGTATCGTCAAGGCACTATCCAACTGGCAGAATTTGGTTCGATTCAATTCGAGCCACGTTTCCGTCGAGGTCTTACAAGCACTATCCCGCTCGTCGAGTTCACTACATTCCATCGACTTCCGTTTCCTCATTCGATCTGAGACCTCTGACGAAGACCTATCTCAGATGGGTCCTCTGACCTTTCCGGTCTTGGATGAAATGACAATCGGCTTTCCCAGACTTCCTGTTGCCGTCCGGTTCCTTGATCACCTCCCTGCCAGCGATCGTCTCGACCACCTGTCCATATACATTGACAACGATGTCCCCTCCGAGGAAAAAACTTGGAGCGCATTATTCCAACTCGCCACCAAATTTTCGCATTCCATGAAGGAGCTCGTAATTAAAGAGGGAGTCGATTGCGAGTTCCATCAGGAGCAGATTCCGCTGCCAAAGGGGGTCGTCGCCACACTGGCAACGAATTTCACGAAGCTTACCCGCCTGGATATCTCGAAATTTGGAGGCTACAACGTAAACGACGACGACCTGAAAACCTTAACGAGCGCATTACCCCTGCTGGAAACTTTCAATTTCAAGGACTGTGCGTTGCCCCCTCGGCCTTTTCTCAAATGCCTGCCCATGTACGGGCCCACTATCGCAAGTCTTGCGCATTTTGCTCGGAACTGTCCCGCTTTGACATATATCGGGCTCGGATTAAATGCTTGGCACAATCTCGTTCCTCAAAATTTAGAATCTTACACCCCACTAAAGAGCCTGACAAAGCTCGACGTACAGCTGTCACCAATAAACGATGCAGAGACAGTAGCCGACTTTTTATCCGTGATCTTCCCCAATTTGCAGACGATATACTTTGAGGTGTACGAGTCCGAGTGGGTTGACCTTGACATGGAATTATGGTTTGATGTACGTGATCTTCTAGTGGCTGGTGTTATTTGATACGTAGCTATGATACTTTCAGTTTACCCAGATACAAAATACCAAAATTTAAACGTTTAATGCGATCTAACCTTCATCATCAATTCCCGCTAAAACGAAGCCGTGCACTATTTGTTCTGCTTCCTTTGTCTGCAGAGCACCCGTCGATGGTCTCCGCCGGTCAACAGCTGGGACCTTCAGATGCTTTGTAACTCCTGTAGCGATAAATATATGCTTTTGATGCTACACAGGTATCTCGGATCAAACAAACCTTGATGATAGAACGATTTGATCTGGCGGCTTTTCGCAAACCAAATAGCTTTGTGAATCGACCGTTTATGTTTAAAAGAAAAAGTGCTCAGTAATGTCCCAGTCTGCAACAGCAGTGTGATATAAACGAACGACATGTCGCCTTACGAGACAAAAAATGGCAAGACGAAAGGAATGAAACGCATATTCAGGTTCCCGAGTAAAGGAGGCTTCCAAATCTTACGCACTTGCCAGACAGCGCGTCACAACTGGGACTTCTGCACATCCAGAGGAGTGAGAGGGCTCAAACGAAACACGATCAGACAGTTATGCCTTACAATCCGATAATTGAAGAATCGAGATAACGCCGCGAAGCGAAGAGGCAATGCAAATTGAGAACCTACACACCTCTGAGATAAATTTCCACGCAAAAATGCTCAGAAAAAGTTCAGAAAACGTGTTTGGCGTAGAATAGTTTCGATAAGAACAGAAGATATAACTAAAAGAAGTCGAAAAGGGAGTTCAGCTCATAGCAAATGAAAAATAAGAAAACAGTCACGGTGAACATGACTGGACGCGGGAGGGAACACAGCCACTCTTGTCCTTCACTATGGTCCACCCACACATCAATGTCCTGATTCTCAGACAAGTCAGCATCCTGGAAAGATGATCATTTCATTCCCATGATTTGTTCACGGATGTGAGATACTCAGCAAATTTCCATACCAGACTAAAGTAGCATAATGCTCGCGTGTCTGCTGGTCAGTACACTCATTGCTTCTGCTCAAACCAACTCGGCTACGGGCTGACGATATTTTGAAGCGGTTCAAGCTTCGCGGCGAAAAAGAATTAATTTCTAGTAGAAGGAAATTGAGGGTGTTCCAATCCACGTCCGATTACAAGTAGGTGGACGAGCTTACCTCATACGCTTCGGGTTAGACCTATATGACAAGTCAGAGTTGTTTAATTAATCCTCCAAACCCACACAATCACCCGAAAAACTTGCTTTCGGTGTTCCTTTGAGCACTCAATGGACCTCATGGAGTGGTTGTAGGCGAATCAATGGACTGATCGTTCACCACGTTAAATGAACTCTCCCTTGAAGATCTCTCCGGGCTACATGTATCATTCTCATCAAATTTCGGATTCATGAGTCGATCCATATATCTTGGATTGATCTCCACACCAGCTGTTGCACAAGTCGAGGATACACTCCTATGGCTGACACAGGCGTCATATATATGCGCAGGTTGTAGGTAGTTAAGTGGCAACTCTCCTGATCTTTGATAGCTGTTGACTGGGGCTCCGGCCAGAGCAACTGGCGTAGTTTGCTTTCTTCGCCCAGTGAAGGAAGTTGGCCTCAAACGGGTCATTGTAGGCCGTTGCTTGCTCCTTTCTCAGATATTGCGCCTCTATGAGATAGTGCTAGCTGTCAGTAGGTGTGAAGTTAAGAGCTCGTTTATCGATAGATTACCTCAAGACAGAATTCTTTGTGTTTTCACCAAAGATACGGATAAAACCTTCTTACGTCGGTCTAATTTTATGATATATTCTTGCAGAACATATAATTCACCCTTGTGACGTTGACTTCCGACGTAAACTCGCCGTTTTCTAGAAGTTTTATCCACTAGGCCCGCTGGTCCTTTTCCCGCATCTGACTTCCTCAGCCGTTGTTGAGCTAGCAGGTGGTTCTTCACTAGCTGCGCTGTTCATTTGGACCAGCTCTGTCGGCAGTATAAATTACGAAGAGGATTGGCGAGGGGCAGGAAATGTTAAGTCACTCTGGTTTGGTTGAGAGTTGATGAGTGACGTCCTGACCCCGCTTGGATATTCTAGTTTCCGTTCAACACAATATAGCGTATCCTATGTCTTTTGCATTGAGACACACGACCTGCGTAATCTTGCGGAGGATTTGAAAGCCCCTACGTCCAGCGTCTAGTGACCTCTCTGTTTACCGGCGTGACTTCCAGCGTTTGTACCCGTGGCCCTCTATGACCCGTCAGATCATATAGCTATTTCTTGGGATGAAGAGCATTGAACTAAAACATCAGAGAGATTCGAGGCTACCGCGCGCAGCACCACGGTCAGTCCCTTCTTCCATGGTCCAACCGTGTAACTTTGTGTCTAGTTGGTGATCACTGGCTAGCAGTCCAGCGATCAAAAGAATGGAACAGATATTTCTACACGAAAACAAACGCCGGTATTTGGCCGAATACATACGGTCTCGATAGCCATGTGACATAAGTTGGGTTGCCCAATCACACGGAAGCCATATTGATAGATTTAGTATTAAACATAGCTATCCGTTGTGAACAATCCAATGCTTTGCTACTTAGGAAGCTGCGCGATATCCGCCACGTCTGTGTATTCGAATATCCTGAATAACTAGGCAGCTCAATATGCATGACTGTCCTCTGTGAGACTTTTAAAAAAAAATAGCCAGGGAGACGTGCTCTGGGCGGGAAAACAATCAGCTTTCGTAAAATTTCTACCGTCATTGGACGATCATTCGAATCGCTTAATCCATACACGCTGATACCAAAAATACGCCCGAAGGAGAGTGGATTGCATGATTCCGATCAACCACAAGTTTTCGAACTCATGATAAGATTCGTCATTAAAGAGGGAGTCTACCGTGATGCCACTGATTTTCAGGCGGGACTCTCGACATCTGTCACAGCTTGCATCAGATTTTACGAAGCTTAGTAGAATGATTCCGATGGGCGAAATCAAGTATGGTGTCCTATGATAAGTCGCTGTCTGGAGGGGGGTGGCTTTACCCTCTAACACATTGGAGAGCGCGCGAAACGCCCCTGCCTGCATAATGAAAATTAACAGTAAGATCCGCGAAGTATTAGCTACTACAAGTTTATAATGGAGACGGTTTTACGCTTACCTCAATGCAAGCTCTTATCTTTCCCTTCTGGTATTCGAGCTTTGAATGTGCCACGTTCTTCGACGTTCTGCAAGATAGCCTTCACGTTGATCAAAGCTTCTCCTAAATCTGACGATCGTTTTCGACCTGGAGTTATTCTCAGATATCCGACATTCGATAGACGAGTATCCAAGGAACACCGACCAACGATCGCCCAGTTCCTCGTACTGGGTATCCTCAGCACCTCACACTCGACCTCCCATCCGCAATGCAAACTCAAACTCGCTAACCAAATCCGATACATCGAATAGGAGCTCTCGTTTCCGCCCTCACCTCCAAGATTGAGCGTATTTGGGAAGTCGGCGTGCGGGAAAGGAAACATCGGCGTCGCGGAGCGTTCATATTTTGCATCAAATGACCAAGCGCAACAGGGTATGTTGAGATAACCAGAAGCGGAGTGCAGCGTCGAGAGCACGGGAACCCATGGAGTAAGTTCGTCTGCGTGGTTCCCGATGATGAAGAAACCAGGCTGGAAGGTGAATTGCGTGGGGTGTGATGTGAATGGGGAGTGAAAGGTGCTGGCGCTGGCGGTCGGGTCGAAAGTGTATACGTGCAGATGGTCTTGGGTAGATTGGGGGTAATGGGACCAGGAGATTCTAGCTCGGAGGTCAAGCCCTTGTCCTTCGTACCCTTCCTCAATTAAGATATGCGTGAGGAGGCCGTTACCACATCTTTGAGAAAAGGCTGAGAAATTTTGTGATTTTTATCCAGAAGTTGCCATACCCAAAGTCGAGAAATCCGCCTGGTGGGCGAGGCCAAGATAGCCACGGCCGACCAGATCCTTCTGATGCGGATCCAGTGTCAGATCCAATGCCACCAATGCTATAGGTGCTCTTCCATAATAGCATCAGATATGTCGCGATTCCGATATCCTGTAAGACCCGGACAAATTAAGCCAGAGCTCGAGAAAGGGCCACTTTGAATTCTTGCCTCAAAGACGTGCTTCAGCGGATCTGTAGATTCGTGCCACGTATCTACAAGATGTTTGTGACGTTCACGCATTTCCAGGTACAAATCTTGATAAGCGTCTCGCGGCACTAAGCAGTCATGATGGACCCGCTTCTTGTAATGGGTAAGTGATCCCCAGCCATATCTATCCACTGCGTCAAGGAGAGCGAGACAAGTTCGGTATAAACGTGCATTGGGATCGGTTACGGTCCCTGGCAACGGTGTGACTTCTATTCTCAAAATGTTTTGGTCCACGTGAAGATATCTGATAGCGAGATGATAAACTGTCGGGTGATAATATGGTAGAGATGAGCCTTCTTCGATGATGGGTGTTAAAATCAACGTGTCCGTGCTTGAATCGTCAATATCCGGTGTATAAAAAGAACAGTATTGCTCCAGTGGCTTGTCGCGGCCCGGCCTCCTAGCAAGAAGTCTTCGGTGTAGAACCCGGGTGATATGCTTGCCTTGCAGTCGTGGAACCAGCGCAGGAAAATCAGAAGTCATTTCACGTATTGTTTCCGACCGCAGAATTAATGTTGAATTATATTCAGGATGGTCTACGAGTTGCGATATCGCCACTACGAACTGCAAAAGTCAGCGGAACAATCAAAGAAAGATAGATGTAAAAAGTAACTTACTAGTTCAGGTGGAAAAGACGTTGGACACCATATGAGTGGTAACCACTCGTTCTTTTTGTCGGACAAAGATGGCGGTATGAAGCTCGAGGAACTACAATTTGACGGCTCGAACCGTGGTCGATGATTCGGAGTTGACATGCTAGATCTAAATCCCTCCCATAAAAACGGTGCGAAAATTTGTGAGAGCTGGTCCTCCGAAATTGATCTGTAGAGCGCAATCGGATGAAATTTCCGGTACTCCGACGCACCTGAAAATGCTCACGTAAGGAATTCCCATCAGCATGAGGCTTCGTGTGGGTCTTGGGTCAAGCCCAGCTGTCTATAGAGCTTGTTAAAATCCATAAAATTTGTTCGAACCAAGTTCAGTGTCAAGCCCTACCGACACCTCAGGCGAGATTTGATACCACATTCAATAACGAGGGCCAGGTGAGCTACTAGTAGTATTTTATCCCCCTAAGTTGTGCAGTAAAAGCAACTGATCAGCAATGTTAATGTCTCCTACATATTTCGTTTCAACAAAATTCTCGCGCATCTTATGAAGCCTACGTTAGTGCAATGACATGATCAAGCAATACAAATCATACAATGGTGCGGTTTAATTTGTGCTTAATTCCAATTACCCCGCATTTCCCCACAATTGCCAAACATGGCTACACAACTCCAGCTTTCTTCCATTTCTTCCACGCGCCATCTTTAACGTTTTATCAGAGACCATCAATATCAGTCTTTGGCTTAAAGCTCGCTCCAAGTGGTATATTCAATGGCAGAAGCCCAAGCACCCACCGTAGAGATCAGTGATGCTGTGTTTTGCGCTGCGCATTTGAAAGAAGTTGTGAGTGTGCTCATTCGTTTGATGTTCGTGTGACCGCCGTCAGTCGAGTGGATGCAAACCGACGATCTGCGGCAACCAATATGAATATACAATGAAATAACTGCGCTAACGTGCATGTTGTTACTAGTGTGAGGACTGTAACTTTGACGGACGAGAGGAGAATGATGGTTTTTACGGAGTTCGTATTTTTCACATTCACTCGAAATAACAACAATCTGACAAGCCTTAAAATGACTGAAGTTTGATTTCACCGATCGCGACCCGATCGAACCCCCCTCTGTTGCTCAAAATAAAGATGGCATATATCAATGCAAGAAACATGGCTCTGCGGGTGCGTCGAACCATCCTCGTCCAACCGTCAGGTAGTCTCCCTTATGTTCCAGCATTGCTGATTACCAACCAAGGATGTAACCAATGTTTTGGCTGGAAAAAGCAGATCACAAGAGCGCGTGCTGCGGCCAAGAAGGCAGGAAAGAAATAATGAAAGGGTTGTGTTGATGAATGCAAGATGCACGATGGCTTTTTAAAGGATGTCGAAAATCCATCTGTATATTGCATAGCGGTACTAATATGTCATGACTTGTAATCACCTAAAATCCAAGATATGCAATCCTGGTCACCACCGCGTGACACAGGTGCTGGATGTATCACTGGACTAAACCCAGAAAGTGCCCTTCTTTTTCGAGACGACATATCGCGTAAAGTAGAGGGATCCAGCTCCGTACAACTCGCATATGCCAGAGAACACAAGAGGTCTCCACCATACGAATTTCGAAAGTCAGCAAGGCCCCGGCTATTGGCGTACCTTGCCTCAGGTTGTTAGTAAGAGTTTGCCTCATAGTAATAGTTCACCGATCTCACCTATGAGCCCTCCGATTCCTAGACACTCATATCATTAGACGTTATACTCCACAGACATGCCGAATATCAAGTTTGAGGGACTTACCAGCGAACGTAAAACAAAGTCCTATCCGAGCCCCAATTTCAGCATCTGCCTTTGCCAAAGACGCAAATCAATGGTGCAAGTAATGCCGCATCTATTCAAGTTATTCAATGAGTGACCAAGCAATAATTCGATTAGCGAACGGACGGCAACATACAAGCTCCAGAGAAGAATCCATAGACGATGGCAAACATTACCGTTCCAGGAATTTTGGTGACAAGTACTAGCATGCGGAAGATCAAATACCCAGGATGGTCATGGAAACGCCGACTGGACCTGCGATCATGTTAGGGGTGTCAAGGTCTATGGTGTTGAACGCGTTGAGGATAACCAACTGTACAAAAATACTCGACGGATGTTGAGAGCTGACGGAGGAACAATATAATGCTCTTGCTTGGCGTCAACTCATTTATAATTGCCTTCAGCTGAAGGAAAAAGATCGGGAAGTATGGACCTGTAAGGACGAAAAATATCCGTCCTGGACACAACAGAGTAGGCATGAGCGTGTTGCACCGCTATATGAATTTGCTGCTCACCCGAAGATCGTAGATGCATATGCGAGTTCACTTAAGAACACTTTTAAATTTTGCAGGATGCTTCCCTGTTTTCTCGGACTGGGAGGAAGCACTGAGGAAGTCTCGTCCTCATAAGAAGTAGAGCAACAATCAAGAGGCCAGGATTACGAGGAATCCTCTGATATGGCCAACGTTTTACAGACGATTGCTTGTTGTTTAGTAAGCCACCTGTCATTCACGACGAGGCATTCAGTTTCAAGTCTACCAGCATACTTACTCGATGTGTCAGGTGCCAACATTCTAACAGTCGAATTGTGGAGTCGTCCGACAGAAAACCGAAATGCGCCTATCTCTTCTGCTCCGGTGAAAGACTAAGTATTGATTCATCATGAATTTGACGTCCTTCGCGCGCCTTGTAGTGGACGGCCCCTAGTTACCTTCACTTTGTATATAGATCCCAAAAGGAAAGGAAAGGAAAGGGATATCTTGTTTCTACTAGGTATGGGAGTGGTAAAGATCGCAATCAGTGTTGAGTGAGAAGGGGCCAATTACATCTGCGTACATGGGGTTGAACAGTCCCTCGTAAATTACTAGTTATGTAGTAGTTGTAAATCCCAAATTGCTATGAATCTTCCTATTCAGAAAGAATGCCGGTTAAGAGAGCTTCGATCGCACTGAAATCCGGCGGCTTCGATCGAGCACCGATAGAGTTTCTAAAACGTGCAGAGGATATTTTCTCGGTGTTGACTGTGGATCTTGTGTCCTCAGGTGCCTGTTCTTTGTGTTGGGATAAAATCTCATCTATGGTAGGGCGATCATCGGGGTTCGTTCTCCAGCCGGCTTCCATGAGGGACCAAAGCGACTCAGTAAGACCCCATGTTCCCCAGGCAGGACTTGATGGAGGTGGTCGGGAAGGTTTCTCACCAGCCTGCACCCTAGCAATAACTACAGGATCACGGAGATATTCGAAGAATGGGAGTACGCCCACGAGGATCTGTCAAAGACGCTAAAGTTGGATATGGAACGAATATCCGGAGAAGGTTCACACCTCATATACGACAGAGGTGAAAGCGTAAACATCACTCGGTTTGCTATTGTGTGCTGATTCATCTCTGGTATAATCTAGCAGCTCGGGAGCTTGCCATCTGACGGAGCCACCCTTGGAAGCCGCAGAAGAGTTGGAGGTCCAGTGCAAGATGCTGGGGTCTGTTACAGATGACAATCCAAAGTCTCCAAGGCATGCACGGCCGGAGTCACTGACTAAAATATTAGCCTACGAACGACAAACGGGTGTTACTGAATGAAACGGCGTAGTTGAGTTCAAGCATACCCCTTTAAGATCCCCGTGAATGATGTCTTGGCTGTGGAGGTAAGCTACGCCTGAAGCTATATCTAGCACCTGGATATTGGCTGATGAGATATGAGATGACCACTCTGCCACGTGAGACGCCTTACAAGCAGATTCCTGTTCGCGTCAGGCTTTTGTCGAAGGAAATTATTTATGTCACCATTCTTCATCCAGGGCGAGACGAGGCAAGGGCGCGCATTGTAGCTAAATAACCCATAGTTCGGGAGTAGATTAGGGTGAGATAATTGGGCCCATAAGATGGCCTCGGCAGAAAAGTGCTGGCAAACACAAAAAAATTAGATTAGGCCCACAATTTGACGAAGACTTTAGTACCCTGAGAAACTCATCTGTATGAGATTTCTGATAGACGCGAATGACTTTCAAACATACACTCCTGCCATGAAAAGAGCCTTCGTATATATCCGCAAAGCCACCAGCAGCGGCAGGGTGTTCGCTTGCTAATTCCACACCTGTCAATGCGAAGCGCATTGGAAATAAATGAGCGCCCCTAGCAAGTCTCTGGGTTGCAACTAGGAGATTGCGTCTAAACTTGAAATCCAGGTCGGGTAAGTCTAGGAGCTTCTGGCCGTGAGAGTACTCTCCCAGAAATAATTCAGTAAATTACCGTTTGAAATGTGTCAAGAAGCCCCTGCGCCTCAACACTGCGGAAGTGTAACAGCTTTCTATAAGTTTGGACATTCGACAAGATGGTGTCTAGCCTGGTTATTATTCTCTTCATTATATCTCTCGGCTCGCATGGCCCACCCGAGGGTTGTTCAGTAGACGATAATGATGGTCTCTTAGCTGTATTCTTTGGTTTGCGTGGCCCACTTGGTGGTTGTCCGATAGACGGCGATATTGATCCTAGGGTATCTTGCCCATAAATGCTTGATCGCGAACCAGAGACAGGGGGTATTCTGTCCAAAATAGCGCTAACCACGGCAAAAGAAGGTAAGGTCATTTCAGTGTCAATCATATCACGAAATTCAGCCGGAGAGAGCACGCCGTGGACAGCCTTGGGTCTATCATCTGAAAGGTTCCCGAAACCATGCTCAATAATGATATAATGAATATCTGGACGGTTTTCGGGTTCTGCGCGCCAGCAGGCTTCCATGAGTGTCCAAAGGTCCTCGGTCAGGCCCACCGCGGACCAAGCTCGACTAGAAGGGTCTGGCCGAGAGGGCCGGCTACCTGATTTAATGCTTGCAACGGCGGATGCGCCATCAACGAGTTCGCTGAAAGGAATATCATAGGAAAGTGCCTATAAGCAAAACATAGCTAAGAAAAGGTGAATGAGTAAGAGAAAATAAATTTCACCTGATAAGCAACGCACGCAAAAGCATAAACATCACTATTTTTTGTGGGATAGACGACGGTATCGGCTTCCGCATCAAGAAGCTCTGGAGCCCGCCAGCGAAATGAATTATCTTGAGATCTCTGCACGGCGTTGAAGCCGTGTATGGCATTGATTCCAAAATCTGCGATACGAGCGCGGCCAGTGTCGTCGACAAAGATGTTCGTCTAAGATAGCGAAGGGGGGTAAGTACAAAGACGGGAAGACTTCCAGGACAGAAACATTTACCCCTTTGAGACCTCCATGCACTATCCCGTTCTCGTGGAGGTAGGCTAAGCCGGAAGCAATATCCGAAACCTAGAGGTTGTCTAACAAATCTTGTTGAATGGCAAAGGCAAGATCGCTTACTAGCAGTCTCCTATTCGCGCTAGGTCGATGATGCAGAAACTCATCCATATTGCCATGGGTCATCCATGCGTATATAAGGCAAGGTTGCTCTTTATATAAATAAAGTCCATAGAATGGGAGAAGGTTCCTGTCAGATAATTGATTCCACTGTACTGCTTTCGGTGCAAGAACCTGATAGAAATTCAATATAGTCGACCACGGTAGTACTCGCTTCTTACTTTGAGTAGAGATCGAACGTCCGATGGTTCGTGGGTCTGGATGATCTTCATACAAAGATCATGGCCACGCAAGTGCCCCCTATGAACATCGGCAAAGGCTCCGGTAGTAATAGGATCGCCACTAGTTAGCTGCGTATCCAGTAGATGGCGACATGTTGGATACAAGCCGGAGCTGTTGGACAGCCTTTGGATTGTAACAAGAAGAAAATAGCGGAGCCGTCCACTCAAGCCCCGAACGTCAAGTAGCTGGTATGATAGTCGGTTTGAAATCACTGGCTCATAGACCATACTTACCATCTTGAATACATCGAGAAGTTTCTGAGCATATTCTCCACGGATTTTCATTAGTCGCTCACGCCGACGGACGTCGAAACAAACAGAATTGAGATATTCCACTAGAGCCCTTGCATTCTCAATCATCACCGTTTTCTAGGTAGGGTTTGGTATCACTATTTGAGCACGCACACGATTTATAGTTTTCGAGGACTCACCTAGTCGGAATCTCGCTGGCTCAACGCGCGAAAAGTCCACTAACCCAGATGACACTGTTAGCAACAATAATAAACGAGAAGACGGGCACTGCATTTCAGTACAAAGAAGCCAATAACAAACGCTCGGCAGTGCCTTAGGCAGTGCTGATCAGTGTATGACAGGCGCGGGAACGTCGTACGATTATTGTGTGCGCTTAGTAGATGATTGTGGCGAGCCACTGGCGTCTGCAAAGAACATTTTGCAAATGCTGATATTTCAACTTTAGTTTGGAAGGTAGCTGAAGTTTCACCAACGGAACACTGTTGTGGTCGTCGTCATACCGCCATTTCATGATCATTATCATTGTTTAAGGATGTTGATGTGGATCGATGTAGAACATAGTCGTGTGACAGCTGACATCGAGGAATTGAGAAAAAAACTTTCATTTTATGCATGAATGTAAAATGCAGCAGGCGAGTATTCTAACATGACGGCTAGGAAGGAAGTACGGTATTATTTTTCTTGTGACATTACTAAACTTTGACGACTCCAAACAACAATATCCAAGGACATGATCAGTGCATCCGACCAAGTACACGAGGGTGAGAGACATCCGCCATATTGATGAATATATCGTCTGCTGGATGGCGGTATAGAGGAGCGCGCAGGCGCTTCTGGTCCAAGTGATGGCCGATGAAACCAATGCTGCGACCGAGAACAAAGAGACCATTGAGTGTACCGATCCTGATGTACTCCTCAGCCTCTTCTGGTGTAAATGCTCCGCTATCGCGTAGAAGATCAACGAAGCAGACGGCAATACATCCATCGACATTCAAGATGAGCTATGGACACGGATTTTCAATGTGCAATCACTGCAGATAAGACATGGCAATGACATACAGTATCCTTTTTGGATGTCGTAATTTTCTCCACGGCCAGAGCATAGTCGAGCAAACTATGGCTAGGGAAATGTTTCCTAACATATTCCTTGACGAGCTCAACACGAAGGTCGGGATTGTTGACACTCTTGATTTTGTGACCAATACCGCTGACTGTTGAACAAAGGTCGTGTCTAAGTAAACGAAAAACGCAAAAATCATACAACTTACTGAGTTTATTGGCCTTCCTGGAGTTGTCGACAAACTCTCGAGGGGTAAGGCCTGTGTCGCGGGCATTGGAGAACATCGCAGCAGCCTCATCGAGTGCACCACCAAAGCGGCTACCAATGGTGAGGAGACCAGAAGCCAGAGAAGAGACCAGGTCTTTTCCAGCACGCGATGCAACAATGGTGTTCATGGCACTGAAAGAAAGGAAGGGTGGCTTTAGACAGGTGATAGGGGGCACAGAAATGATGATGGACGTACCCAGAAACCGCAGGTCCGTGATCGGCAGTGAGCATGAGCACCATTTCAATGAACTTGGTAGCCCAAGGTGGAAGGCCTATTCAGATAAACCATTAAATATCATAGATTGCAGGGCCAGGGAATGCGGCACATACGTCGCTTAAACCATAGCAAAGAGACGACACCACCGAGGCCAATCTCCTCCTTGAAGACATCAGAGATGCGCATGCCAGCGTACAAAAGCTCTTGTCCACGCTCGTCGGAAATCGTGGAGATGAAGGCAGCAGGCTTGCGGATCAGGCCAAGTTCCTGAGAAAAAAGTCATACAGTCAGTTTCCCATCTCGAAGCCAGGTCATTAAAAACACTGCTAACCTGTGCCCATTTGTAGTCCATCGGAATAACAGGGGGGTCACGCTCAGGTTTGGGAACGACGACGCCGTGCTTCACGAGGCTCTGATAAGTCTCCCTCAGAACATCCGGCAACTCCTCGAACGTATCCGGAACGATGAACCCAGCCTCCCTCATAGCCCTGTTCTTCGCGTCCGCAGTCTCAAGTTCACTGTTCGCCATACTGCCAGCATGACCAAATTGCACCTCCGTCGCGAACATCTTCGCGCACGTTCCAATGGCCCAAGCGACGATGGGCTTCTTGATAACACCGTCCTTGACGGCTTGGATGACGCGGTACTCTTCAATACCGCCGACCTCACCTAGAAGAACGAGCATCTTGCATTCGGGGTCGGCTTCGTAGCGTAAGAGGTGGTCGATGAATGTCGATCCGGGGTAGCGATCGCCGCCGATAGCGATACCCTCGTAGGTACCGTTAGTAACGAGTGACAAAATGTTGTTGAGCTCGTTGGACATGCCACCGGACTTGGAGACGTAGCCAACAGAGCCTGGGCGGTAGAGCTTAGAAGAGATAATGTTGTCCATCATTCTACAAAAAATATCAGCGAGACAGCACAGGGGTAGGACCAAAACAATACGTACCCTCCGGAGTTACCAATACGGAAACAGCCAGGCTTGATACCACCAACAGTAGCAGGCCCAATGATGAGGACACCCTTCTCCTTCGCCTTCCAAAGGATTTCACGAGCATGTCTCTCAGGAACGCCTTCTGCAATAAGTGCCAAGCACTTGATCTGGGGGAACTCCAGACATTCCAAAGTGCTAGCATAAACACTGCGCGAGCTGGCAAAGTTAACAACGACATCGACGTCCGGGTGCTTGCTGATAGCTTCTTGAATGCTCGTGTAGACCGGAAGGAGCGCCTCTTTCGTGCCCCAGTAGAACTTCTGTATATGGTGGCCGCCGAAGGGGTAGATCATCGCAGCGACGCTGGGCGTCTCGCGACCGCAGGAGTAGTCGAAGTCGAGCATGCCCTGAATAGCACGAGGCTGAAGACCGTAAACAAAGGATCGAGTGGTTTCATCGAAGGGACGGAATGCGGGGCGCTTAGAAGGTCCGTGATGAGTGTCAAAGCTAACAATCTGGTCTTGAGGCTGAGTGCGTTCACCGTCCTGGTGGATACTGCCAACTCCGCCATCATTAGAGACCTCGACCTCCTCAACTTGAGGAGGGGGTGTACCGGGCTTGATGCTCTTCAAGCCAAGTGCAGTTGATGTTGCAGACTTCTTGACCTCAACACCGAGAGCAAGGGGCACAATCTCGGTGATGTGAGTATCGGGACCGAAAACGCGGATGGGCACACCGAGCGATTCTCCCAAAAGGCGCATGGCCTTGAGACCTTCCTGGTAATTGGGACCGCCACGTCGTACGAAGATCTTAACGGAGTGGGCGATGAGCTGGTTCTTGTATTCCTTGAGAGCGCGGATGATGCCTTTGAAAGTAGCAGCGACGTTGGTGAAGTTGGCGATGCCACCTCCAATGATGAGGATTTTACCATCAGGGTGCGGCTTGCCGCGAGTGATCAGGTCGACGATCGTTTTGGCGTATTCATAAGTTTGCCCTTCGCTGGGTGCACCACTATACTCGCCATAGTTGGCGAGTTCGTCAGCGTAACCGTGAGCGGCGATGGCATCGGAGTAAACGACCGATGCACCACCGCCAGCCACCATAGTCCAGATGCGACCGTGAGGGTTCAAGACGGTGAGTTTAAGAGAGGCGCCTGTATTTGCGTCAAGTTTTTGAACATAAGCCTCCTCTTTGGTTAGGTCACGACCAAACGGTGCAGGCCATACCTGTCGAACTCTGAGTATGGTTCGAGGACAGTTGCTTGGAAAAACATACCATGGGAGGGCCACGATCTGCTGTGACTTTGCTGCCCTTGCCAGCTATTTGCTGGGTTGTCTCATTGCGCTCGTAAACAGTCAAGTCACGAGCAATAGCCCACTTAGGACCACAAATACTCTCCGCAGTCTGATCAAGTTTTGCAGCCATATCGAGGTAGCAGACTTGTGGTACTCCGCCATTGACGCCATCGAGAACAACCAGGGGGTTGATCTCGAGATAAGCAAAGTGGAGGTCGACATAGACGCTGTACAGGCGTACGAGGAAGTCTACGAGAGTTTCCTTCTTGGCCGCAGGAACATGTTTAAGGAGTGTGTCGGCTATTTGTTCTCGTGAGGGGAATGGTTGGGTTACGGGGATATTTAGGACAAGAGCTTTAGAGTCAACATCGCCGATATCGACACCTCCTTCGTGAGTGAATAGAATAACATCGCCCTCCCGTTGAGAGTTGATGCAAACATAGTATTCTGCGTCTGCGGAATGAGGAACAAATGGCTCGACGATAAAATTGTTCAATGTGCCCGTAACCGACTCGACCTGTGAAAAAAGAAGCAAAGGGTCAATAACCAAAATTTTAGTCACGTGCTG
Organism: Calocybe cyanea; assembly: GCA_018851305.1. Taxonomy (NCBI): domain Eukaryota; kingdom Fungi; phylum Basidiomycota; class Agaricomycetes; order Agaricales; family Lyophyllaceae; genus Calocybe; species Calocybe cyanea. Next base: position 18,141 of record JABCKL010008490.1, read on the forward strand.
AAAAACGCGTCTGAACGCGAGGCGCCAGGATAGCCAATATCAATGAAATCGATAGAAGATGGCTGATCGGATGAATCGATAATTTGAAAGTTGTATTGTAGATGAAAAAGTAGACAGAAAGTGGTTGATGACGATAAAGTGGAAAGTGACCTTTACAAACCTTTTGTGGTTGGCCGGCTCTCTCAGAGATCCAAGCCTTTGCTTCGTCCCATGTCTTGTTCAATGCAAGCAATCCAGCTTTGCCACGACGTTTGATAAGTTGATCAGGCTTAGCGACGAGCTTAGTGTTGTGTACCCAGCCCGGGAGTTTGCTTTCAGGTGTGATGGAATTGGTCTCAGGATCCCAAGAAACTTGGGCGACTTTTGGTGCAGGGTAGAAGAAATTTGTCTTTGCTACAGCATGGGGAGCAACTGGAGGTGCACGTTCGAGCCAATAAGCCAAGAGAAGTTTAGCATCGTATTCGCGGATAGCTATTAAGATAAAGCTTGTTGGTCATCGACGTCAACGATGCGTAACAAAAGATTTTCCTGACCTTTGGAGGACATTATTAGGGAAAGGAGAAGAGTCTAGGGGTATTGGAGAGGAGAATAAGTCGCGAGACGCCAGGGGTTATAGGGCGATTTTGTTCTATATTTTCCCCCAAAATTCACACGCGTACAGCAAATTTCCACTCACCTCGTACCATCTTATCATGATCCCATTTTTAACGGGTTTCAGCGCAAAAACTTCTCAAAATCACATCACATCTACTCGTTTACTGTTTAAACCTTTGGAAAACGCTACAATTGTCATTTTTCCCGGTGTCATTACTGATTCTTAACGTTGAGGATAACCATCCATCACACGTACTTAGATGAGTACCACGACTCGGGGTCCAGGGCTTTTTGTGGTTTTCTCCAAACTTTCAATAGCTATGCCCTCTATATGACAGACAGACAGACAGAATGGTACACGCAATACTATCCCAAGACACGTTTTTACCGGATCATTATCACAATTCCCGGTTATCAATCGGACAGCCTAAGGGCAGTACGCCGATGGTGATAACTAGCGCGTGCTAACTTGACCCTCCAAGAATGCAGCACGCTTGCATCCGACCCCAACGGCACACTTTCACTGCACGTCGCTTCCGACTGTAAATTTGTAGCCCATGCAGACATATCACCACCCATCAGTGGTCTTAGCCATGGTTCCCTACCATTCCGCCAGGCAACATGACTGAAGTCAGTATGAGATTGTGCCTTTGATTCCTGACTCACGACATCGGGCGATCCACAGAGTCTACCCTCACCTGCTAAGACTATCTCGTTCGACAAGGTGCATGCTTATTTCTTGTTCAAAAACCTTCCCGTGCCAATTTCCATCGCGGGGAAGTGCCATCAATTCTCTGCACTTCCTCTACGTTCGGAATCCCACGCCTAACCACGTCAAGAAGCAACGATCATGATTTGCCTCCGCTCCTATCTGAGAAGCGTAGCATGGCACACGAGCTTTACCTACGGTGGCATCATTCCAACGGTAAGTCAGGGGCAACCTATATGCTATAATAGTATCAAGTTTTGTATATACATATATCATCAAGGGAATGTGAGCTCTTTCTCATTCGTCAGGAAAAATACTTCTGGAACAGCCTGCCTCGGAGCCTTGTGTGCTGTACCCAAGCAGCGTCATTGATAAAAACTCGACGCAATGTGTCAGCCGAATGAGGGCATCTTGGACGGGAAGAAAAGGAAGAAAAACGATTGATTCCCAAAATGCACACAGCCCGTACTTTTCGCCTTCTTCCGCGAAATTTTACCAGTAAGTATATTGATATAACTTTCAGGTTAAACTCTACATGTCGTTACCTGTCAGTCATTCCCGGTCGCATCGGTTTGTATTACAACTCGTCCGACCTAAAGCTAATATCGTGAGGTAAGCCTGGGATGACCCGGTTAGCCACTAAGTAGAGTGCAACTAATAGAAAAAAGAGCGGATTGAGGAGCACTGTTATCTCTGCCATCCTCACCTCCCGCCGGCATTGCGTAAGCAATACTCCCTTCTTCGTGTTCTCAGCTCCATGCCTAGGCACAACGGCGACGATAACTGATAGCTCTAATAGCTACAACTAGATAGCGAAAAACAGCATAGCAAAGACATGGCGTAGAAACAGGAGTTCGAAAAGAGTTTTAGCGCGATTAGGGCTGAATCATATGCTGCGCGACAGGGAATAGTGAGGGTAATATAGATGGCTCTCGCGTTTCTTCCATTGCGCGACACTCTGCCAGTAGTTGCCGCAGCTCGGACACTTGAGCACTCAGCGCTGCTGGCTGAATGGTACTCTTCCAAACTCCCGCATTACCATTTTGTTTGTTCTCATCGGCTGACTCTTCTTCCTCTTCCTCTTCTTCGTCCTCTTCTCCCTCCTCCCATTCCCACTCCTCTTCCTCCTCCTCTTCCTCCTCTCCTTCCTCTGACCCAACTTCGTCATCATCATCCAACGGCAAAGTCCCTAACAAAGCCCCCGTACAATCTTCCAGCCGAATCCCCGCACGCGTCAAAGTATCCCACCACCTGTCATATCTCGCTTCCCCACCCTCCTCATCCGAAGGCCCATTCGCCTCATTCAGCTCTGTCAACATCGCCTTGCTCAACATCCGCACACATTTCAGATTTGGAAAATTGGCCTTGGTTAGCGCAGCCACGTTGAGATCGTTAGACCGTCGAATCATCTCTGACCGAATGGGGTCGTTGACGGCGAATCGTGCGGCATACCCGACGCCAAAAGCGTACATGAGCCCGTGAAGACCTATCGTGGTAATATTCGGATGTGGCATCTCGACTAGCTTGCTCACAAATTGATTACTATCATGAGCCATCGAAACCGTTCGGCTTCGTTGCTGCACCCCATTATCCATGACTTCAAGACGCCAGTCGGCGTTGAAGCAAAACGTTTGTAGCTTTGGGCATAGATCAAGAATTTGGGAAACTTCGAGGGCAGGTATGCAGTTGAGGTCGAGAAATGTGAGCTCGGGTCCGTGAACGGAGAGAAATCCGATAGCATCCGGTTGATCGGTGCGGTAATTCCCGCAATCAAAGGCAACGCACCTCAATGACGAGATGGTCCATCCAGTCGCCTCTTCAAGAAATTGCCCGAAAAATCCACGAAGAGAGAGTTGCTGAAGATGAGGAAGTGATATGTGGAGACCGGAAGCAGAACCTAAAGGAACACTGTCCAGGTCTTCGTCGGGTGGTGATTCGAAATCGATGTGAGCACAGATGACGGTGGGCAAGCAGTCGAGTGCCAAAATCACTTTGGGTAGCAGCTCGCAAGAAACGTTCCAATGAACGGTCCGGAGTGATTTCAGCGCGTGCGTGGCTAACGCATCTGTGACAGGGCCAAAGGTTTTGCCCATCGGCACGTCAATGAAGAATATTTCCAGATTAGGGCAATGCCTGATTATCGATATGAGGGCATCGTCGAGATTGGCCATCGTGGTGCTCCGGTCATAGCGGCAGACGTGGATTCTCCTGGTCCACCACCCCAAGGAAGAGGAAATGGTAGTCGCTTCAGAAGACTTTGAACGAAGCGCTTCGCACAAGTATATGAGATTTTTTGGCTCCTTAAAGAAAACGCATCGAAACAATAGTTCGGAGCCAATGCGATGCCAGAGTTTACAGGTAGATATTATTGCCTAGAGGGTATTCTGCGTTAGAACACAAGTCGTCATGCCGTGTAGAAGAAGGCTGCAATTACGAGAATGCAGATGGAACACAGGGTAACATGCTCTCACATGAGAATCACAGAAGCTTGGTTCCCTGTGCAGCTCTGTAGAAAAATCGAACCCACCTTTTTCGTAGCATAGCTTCTTGTTTGGACAAGATTCATTGCCTCTGATGGACGACGCAATACCCATTTCCCAAAAATGTTTTTGGACCACGCAGATTCCGACATAATTGTTGGCAGCCCATATTGGAATATAACGTCCTCATCTGCTGCTAGGTCGAAGATATTGGACCATATCTCGGCTGGAAGATCCATGTTGTTGTCTGAAGGCACAAAGGGGCGGCTAGGCGCCCCTGCGAGGATTGCTTCACGGTGGGTCGACGTTGAAGTTGAAGTTGTGGATTTGCTACGCGACGTCTGTCAATGCTCGTGCGTCGTGTTTGTCACGTGCATTGGCTCGGCCAACCCGGCCCTCGGGGGCGAAATCAAAGCGCGAGATACCAGCTGAGCGATGATTGAATGCAGTCAACGCGAAATCCAAGTACTCAACAAGTGTAGCTTATAAGTCGCATCTTAGTGAGTCAAATCATGTCTAAAATTGATGTGAAAGATGATTTCCGATCAAGCCTGAAGAACCTCATACAGTGCCCTATGTCATCGACCTGCTTCAACAAGTGGGGCATAACAGGAATGGTGGACCTAACGAATCGGAACCTTAAGACCGCCGAGGAGTCTGTGATATGAACATGGCTTGAGGCAAAGGGCAGCCAAGAATATTATAATACAGTACTGTGGCTTGGAGAATGCACACTAGCTGACATCGGCTAGTACGACGAGAATGCATCAAAAGTACACTACCGAGGACAATGATTCTTTATTCCTCGAAAGTTGTCATCGATATCCGAGGAGACGTCTCTCGGATCTGTCGCGCCGATCACATTCAAAGATACCTCCTCCAAAAGTAAATTCGTCAGGGCGATAACTACCCTGCACTCCATTGTCGAAGCGCTGGGCAACCGGCAACAAAAGAACGGGTGATACACTTCGCCAATCGCGGCAAACTTTTGAGGGGAATGGTGGCAGCAAAGGCGAAGCCATACTATCACGTACAATGGGTCTGCATTTGCACACACTTCCTGAATTTCTATTTTCTATTTTTTTCCCTTCCACAAAT
>JABCKL010008491.1:0-22875 GCA_018851305.1 Calocybe cyanea
CACTAGGCATGATAGAAGCTGGGTAAATAAATGGGTGTGCATCAGACTAAATAATATTGAATTAACTTGGAAGGTACTCTGACCTTGTGCTGAGGGGTTGACAAAGATATGTTCATCCCCTGCGAGGGACTGGATTTTGGAGGGTGGAATGGCCTGGAGTGCACTGTAGAGCAGTGCATCCAAGCACTCAGGGCTTTGAGCTGCTTGGAACATGATGCTCCACAGGACTCTTTCAACACCCTTGACATGCTCATCCCATCTGCATGCCATCATTTTCCAATACTAATAGTGTTCCCATTAATAAAGTCATTGGTCAGAGAAGGATAGAGCTTTACCTTGAAGCAAGTTGTCTTACTGAGCGACCTGGACCAGAGGGTTACAGGCAAGAGCAAAGCAATCAGCATGACTGTAAAGCATATGTAGAACGGGGTCATAATGCTCTCGCTGACCCGCTCTAATTGTTGTATCAATTCCACATTGTCTCTAAGGCAAAGAGTGGTCAGTACTCCATAGGTTACATGTTTCTGTTGCCACTCACCCATTCTTCTGAAAGAGGTCTATGATTTCCTCTCATTCAATAGGGAAGTGCACATTGCCCTTGATTTCAGCAAGTGGTTAGTGAGTGGGCTGCAATTGGTAGTAGCTGATCTTACCTCCATCAAGTAACTTATGATAGCCACGGTAGTGGCAAAGTTGAATAATATTTTATTGTGTTTGATGCCACCCAAGTGGTTTTGCAAGTGCTTGTGGGCTGATTGTGCATTTGCAGATGTTGAACATTTGTTGTCTGAGGATAGCTCTATGACATCTCATTCTGGTTCTCATTAGGTAGACCTTTGCCTTGTTCATTTCTTAGCTATTGAGTTGCCTGGGGCATCAGGAACTATAGCACACATGTAGTGTAAGTACAGCTTATGTCTTTTCCTTTCCATGCTGATCATTAATTGCCAAGTACTTAAACTTAGGGCTTGCACTCTATGCTCAAAGTTTACTGTTGGGTCCGTGCACAGCTGAAAAATGGCACAGCCACCCTTGTTGAGTCAACCTTTGACTTCTCCAAGACCACATGTTTCTTTATGTGTTTTTTAATTATCCCCAATAGCAACATCCCACCAAATGGCCAACTCTTGGACAAAGCTTGGATCAAAGTTTTTCAATCTTCCCTGGGTGATGCCAGACTTCCAAATAGTGAACTTGTTGGATGAGGCAAAAGACCTCAATTCCAAGGTAAGTAGATAAGATGCTTCCATCATGTACTAGACCTAAAACATGACAGGTGCAAAACTTCATCTCATCCCTGCACATATGAGAAAATGATAGTATTGACTCAGATAGAGGCTATCAATTTGTGAATGTGCTCCTTGACAATTCTGAAGGCCTCACCAAACAGGCCATCTCATGGGCACAAAACTTAGTTCTTCAATATAGGGCATTTGATGTTCTGTGTTGGCAACACAGTGATAAGGTATCCACTAATTGGGAAGGCCTCTGCAGGAACCCAGACCCAGCTCTGCAAACAGAGGTTAGTACATCTAATGCTTGGCTGCCATGAGCTGTCCTAATATCTTTTCTGGATCAGGGAAAAAAGTTTGCTGACCAATAGCTAAGAAACAAACAAGGCAAAGGTCTACCCAACAAGAACCAGAACAAGATGTCATAGAGCTATCCTCAGACAACAAACGTTCAACATCTGCAAATGCACAATCAGCCCACAAGCACTTGCAAAACCAGCTGAACAAGTTGCAAAAAGTGCATACAATGTTTCTTTGGCTCATAAACCATTTGTGCTCATTCAATCATTCCAGGAGATACAGCATTTCAAAGCCCATGCAAGTCGGTGCCAAAAGAAACTTGTTGATGCTTGCCACCAGCTTGGAAAGCTTCAATTCTCACAACTGAGTGGAGAAAAGCTGGTCTTATTGCTGGTGTGTCTACCTATGGTTGAGTCAAGAGCCCAAGTTTGACCTTTGGCTTATAGGACTGTTCCAAATTCAAAGATGCAGTAGCTTGTGGCATAGTAGCAGGACTTCATTCCAAAGAATTCCTTGAATATCCCAAGAGATATTACTAGCATAGCAATGCAGAACAGGATGCCAATGGATTATTCCAGGAAATGCCATGTATAAGTTTGCATTCCCTTTGCTCATTGTTCCAAATTGTACATGAAGAATATTGCTAAGTTTGAAGCAACAAGTCTGTCCCAAGCCTCAGGGGTTTCAGGCATAAGAAGATCAATATAGATATGGTTGTGCTTCTATATAAGTGCATGATTACAAATAACAGGCTTTTGAAAGAGACTGACAGATTTTTTAAACTGAGAACATCGTGTGACCCAGATAAGACTATCAATGTTGACACTGACTTCAACAGAAGAAGGTATATGTCTGTCTTGTTCAGGGTCAACACAGATATATTCTCCATCAGGCGTTCTACCAGTGACAAAGAGATCTGGAAATTGGTCTGTTGCAGCAGAGCAAAGCATTTTGGCAGCTCCCATAACAGCTACATCATTTGCAATTACACTATTGCCTTATCAGTTTTCTGAGACAAAGCTTGGCCAAAGAGAGTTTCCATTATCAAGCTCAAGACCAACAGGCATCAGTAACTGAGAAACCCATTTTGGCTGTCTAGCATCATAGGCTTGTGAAAACCCAGGTGTCAGCTGATAGCCATAGTCAAGATAAGTTGTCCATGGGCTTAAAATGACTTGTCCAGCAGCATAAGCAACATTAAGCTCAGCAAGCTGCTTGATTGTATCAGGAATCAGCTCTGAGACTTCAGTTGTTGGAGCTCCAATATATTTGTCATAGAATAGATCCAAGTCTAAGATTTGTTCTTTTGTGACAAGTGCCCATACTGATTGGCAATAAATCTAGCTGCTACCACTGATTTCTAACCCCATCATCTGTCACCTTTGCCCAAGTAAATCCTGAGTTACCTTTTCAAGAGCTATGTAGGCTTGTTTGCAATCAACAAACTTGTTGCTCCATTTTTGCCATTTTTGTGGGCAAGTGCTTTCAATCAAGTGCAGCAAGTGCTCATCCTGACCCTTACTTACACTCACTATTGATTGCCCATCTATTGTTGTCTTCTACACTATTCTGAAATACATTCACATAGTTTTGGGGCTTTACCCTGTCACCAGCTCACAGTTCAATCTACTATACAGTTACCCCTGCTTGGCATTCCTTACAATCTGTAACCTGTCTTGAGGCAACAATTATGCAATGCCAAAATGTTGGCATGCCTAATTGTTTTGCTGTGGAACCTATATCTCACATTCTATGCTTTGTTCTCTTCTCTCATCAATGCCACCAATGCCACCATTGATTGACCTGTGTATTATGTATACAATAGATTACCAATCTGAATCATGCTATTATTGCTATTCTAGCATTGAGTCTTGTGGCTGAGACAACTGTTACACTACTATTTGCACAATACAGGCATTGTGATTGTTATGAGCTACTATAGATAACTTGAGAAAAGAAGCTCTTCAATCTCTCATATGGGGTCCTGCTCATGAATCCACAGTTTCTTCTTCTGGTGCTTGCCTTTTTGCTCCCCAGCATCCTTACCCATAAAACCTTCTCTCCCCCCCCCCCCCCCCCCCCTAGAAAAAAAAACACATCCCCTCACTGCTCCCCCTGCCAGCTCAGACAGGAAGAAGCTCACCTCCACAAGTGATAACAAGGGGTTCCATGCCCCCAGATACTCCCCCACCTAGCCAGGCTGCACTTTTCAAAGCAGTCCCCATGCTGGCAATCCCCAACACAGTGAGGAGGTAGCTCAAATCCAAATCTTAGATCCTCCAAGCTAAACAGTACAATAGGCTCAAGCTCAGCAATATCCTCCTCACTGCAGCTCCCCTCCCTTATGAAATCCCCCTTGAAATAGTCAAAACAATCCATTCTGTTGCCATCCTCATGACAGAAGAACTCAAAAATAAAGTTGCCAACAAGATCACCAATAAGATCACCTTCTTACTTTCTAATAAAATAGCCCCATTCACTGATTCACTAAAAGCTTCTAGCAACTTCATTAAAGTCACCTCCAATCAACTTGCTGCCTCAACTGACAAAATTAATGACACAGCTACTAAGGCCACTGATTCTGCTCAAATAGTAGATGCTGCAGCCACCAGAATCTAAAACATGACTGAAAAACTCCATAGCTCCCCCTCTAGCCCACCAACCTGGGCCACAATTGCTGCCTTTGCCACCCCCACCCCTCCTTCTGCCATCTCCAACACCTGCAACTCCACAATAGATGAAAGACTCCAACACTGCCTCCTCTCTGCTTGCACTCTTCTAATTGACTTTAAAAACTCCATAACCAATGAACCCTATAAGATTCCCCTCACACACACAGATATCACCAAACTCCACTCAGAAATGAACAAGAAACTCATAGAATTTGATAGACAAGAAGCTGAAGACTCTCCTGAAGACTCTTCAAAACCTGATACCTGCATTCTAGGATTCAAAGCCCTCCTCCAAGGTGGCATACTCCTCAAACTCAACAATGGACAAGCCACTAAGTCCTTCACTGAAGACCACAAACAGCTCCTTGACTCACCCTTCCCTGACAGCATAAAGGACTATACCCACATAGTCCCAACAACCTACAATTTCATCCTCAAATTTGTTCCCTGCACCAGCAATGCCTTTGACCCCTCCAATGCCCAAGATATTGTTTCTTTCATTGAGAAAAACAACCTCCCCTCTGACTGCATACATGAAGCCTGCTGGCTCAAATCTCACCCTTGCCTTGGTCAAAATCACCTTCTCCTCCACTGATGTGGCCAACCAACTTCTAAGACAATGCAAGTGTGTTGCTGCACATGCTGTTGACACTACCAAAGACCTACAAGAACCCTCTTGCTGCTCTAGATGCTAACTTTATGGCCACCAAGCATTCCACCACTGTTTTAAACCCAAATGTGCTAACTGTGCAAGCAATGGCCACAAAACAAACATATGCCCCCCCAATAGCCAACCATGCTGTGTTTCTTGCAGACCCGACTCAGCACCTCCTGGAAGTGCCCCATATTTATATAACAACACAACACTCTCAACCCCCACTACTTAGAGAACCTAATGCCATACTTTCCTACCAATGACCCCTTCACATAGGTCTCCAAACTACCAAAACCACCCCCACAGCAACAACAACACCTCCAACACCTGCAAGCCTCCAACCAATGAGGGGCACAGTTGACTAATGGATATTGTATCTGTGAAGTGTGCTTACATATGCACTGGAAAGACTGGGGTTCAATTCTGAGTGATTGTAAATTCCACATGACAGGTCCTGGAGCCTATGACCTGATTATTTAAGAGTGTGCATGCATAACCATGTGGCTATGTGATCAGGCAGTGACACTGGTCCTCCCTTAGTAAAGGAGGTTTACAGCAGGAATACCTGCACCGATAGCATGCTGGGTAGTGATTGGCAACTATGCCATGAATTTCAACCCCCTAAGTAGCCATTGCAGTGATACCTATAAAGGGACTGAAAGAATAAGAGATAATAAGAGTAGAAATGGACTAGAAATGATCTGAATGGGGCAGATCACCAACAGCTTAGTTACCTGGATTAGCAGTGGCCATGTGTCAAAGTCATACTAGGATACTGGGCCTAGGCCTGCTCCCTGGGCACCCACTTCCTGGGAAAACTGCACCAGGACATTAATCACTGTCAAAAATAACTCTTGCACCAGATACCATACCAGGGATGTATGCAGGTAGGGTGGTGGCAAGACAGAGACTTTGGGCAGATTGGGGATCCATGCTAGTTAGCATAGGCAAACCATCTGCCTGGAAACAAGAAGTAGATGTGGGGCTTGCCACCTTGAGTAGTGTCATATCCATGCTGAATCCATCATGTGACCTCATCAATACTGCCAAAGATAACTCTGCACCTCCAGAATAACTCTGCACCATTCCGCTTTTTCATTAGTATGTTCTATTTCAAATACTATACTCATTTGCTTCCAGTTGCTCTGCAACACCCCTATCTTTGTACACTGCCATCTCCACTGCCTCCATCACTCTGCCCACATGGACCTCTTTGTTATCTATTTCATATACTCCCTTTTTTGCAGTCAAGTACTGCCTCACTCATTCCTTTATATTTATTGATTGCCAACCATCCTCTCATTACCATTCCCCTTCTGATTATCTCCTTATCTCACATTTCATATGCTCTGGACCTCTGCTCTACTCCAACTTTATACTAGTATATAAAGATTACTGTTTTGTACTAGATACTTTAGTTCAAATATTAACATTACTCTCTCTGCTCTCTTATTTTGCTCTGAAGACTTTTGACTACTAAGTCTTGAGTCCAACCTCTGACCTCCGACCCTCTGACCCAACTCTGCCTTCAGAATAAATTAAGGACACAACTCATGGAAGTGGGCGCAGCACATAAGCTGAAGCCAAGTCCCTTTGACCAACTCTGCATTGGATTGCAACTCTGCCTAACTCCACTAAATAATCCGTCTTTCTTTTATTTTGTTCAGTCCCCCAGCATAGCCTAGACCTTTTGGGCATAGCCATAACAAGTAGTCTATGTGCCATAGCCAGATGGGGTAGTCTCCCTACCCAGGCTTGACAGGACTAATCCTCTGTTGCTCAGCTCTGACTAATAATCAGGGTTCTGGCTTAAGTTGATTTAGAAGTGCCAGGTTGTAACATGTGTCTATGCATCTTATATTGGAGGCAGCTAAAACTACCCAATTGGAAAAGCTTGCCATATGCAGTACTATGAGACTGCACCCTTTAGAAAGGCTTTGACTGCATAAAACCTACATACTCTACAGAGGCTGAAACAATCCCTGATGTAGAGATGGCAGCACCTATAAGGAAGGCCTACAGGCTGATGGCAAACAGTCGGATCACACACCAGTAAGGGAGGGTCAGGCCATTAACCCAATGCTGAAGAGGCCAGATACTATACACATCTCCAACTGGTTGGGGCCCTCATAAGGGGGTCCCTTAACTTCAATCAACTGGGGTTTTGTCCAGGACAAGTCCCAGTGCCAGGCCACCATCTCCAAGCAGTTGCATAGGAGTGAGATGGTTCATTTCACAAAGGTGCTCAATGACAAGCAGTTGAAGACTGTCACCACTTGGGCTGCCAAGGCTTATTCTGAAGGGGCGAAAGTCTTGATAGAAATTCCACAGGCACAATCTTTTATGAAGATTGTGAATGCTCTATTCCTATCCTTGGATAAGGACAGGAAGATTACTAAACTCAGCCATCAGATGGTCTCTGACAAACTGAAGAAGGACCAGCTCCTCTGACACTTTCATCTGGCAGCTGAACTGTGCATCATGCTGAATGGCAAGGGTTCTGACTCTTGTGTCATTTGGTTTAATATCTGGGACACAGCTGGTAGGTCCAACACCAAGAAGCTTGATGGTCAGTGCATCAAGTTCTTTGACTGAGTCTGTCTTCTTGCAAGAGTGGACACTCATGCTGAGGTGGCCCTCTGCCTGCAATGCTGGTGGTGGGGTCACACCAAGTTTACTTGCTACAAGCAAGCAGCCTCATGCTTGCATTGTGGGAAGATGCATGCCTTTGAATGGCATAACAATCTTGCCACATGTTGTAGATGTCTCAAACCCAGCAAGGCCCCCAAAGAGGAAGGTGCACCATGTTCTCACAAACCTTGAAGCATTAACTGCAGAGGAGAATACTGTGCTGATGTCCAGAACTGCCAGTTCTGGAAGCATTGTTTTGATGCCAACTGGTATGTTGGGCAATACATGAGGCAAGAGGTGGACCATACTGCGTCCTAGCCCTCTGGGCATTCAGAATCATTGGCCCACTCCAATGCCCTCTGGACCCCTGGATATAAGGGTAAGGGGAAGGTGCCAGCCAACCCAGCCAGTAATAGGCCCTCCAACCAATCCAGACTGGGTGGTGTTATTCCAAAGGCCTGTAGGCAAGGAGGACACTCCCCATGTCATGAGCTATGTCCACAGGAGGCTTGCTTCTTGGGGCATCTGTTTCAGGTCCAACATTGTGGACAATAGAGATGTTCAGATCTTTGATCTTTCCCTTAAGGGGAACTCTCTCACATTCTGCAATGTGTACTCAAACCACAACTCATCTGGAATCAGGTGGCTCACAGACCATTCAGACTGGCTGATGCTAGATTACCTCTGCTGAGATTTCAATTGTAGATCTTCATTGTGGGACCCTGGGTACCTGCACTTAAATCACATGAGGCAATCTTTGCTAGCCACTGCAGGTGGGATGGGTCTGTTTTTAGGCAGGCCAGTTTGTCCAGTTCCTACTCATTATCTTTTCAATCCATTGAAGGCTGAGACAATTATTGATCTGGTCTTCCTTCCTGCTGATTGCAGGGTGGGACTAGAACCTACTATACTGCCAGACAAGCACAGCCCTTCAGACCATGCCCCACTAGTGGTTGAGCTGGAGACTGACCCCCCTTTGAAGCAGGTTAGTCATGAAAGACTTTTCAAGGATGAAGACACCTAGTTTGAATTTTGGGAAGACCTTCATGCTGCCTTTTCCAAGTGGGAAGTAGATGGTTTTTGTCCATAATGACACTGCTAGATGCTTTGTCAGGTTTGCTGATGCCTGCATTTGTGTGGGACATTGGCCAAACTACTTTAAGCAGTCTAATTTGGTAATCATACCTAAGCCAGGTAAGCCTGAGCACTCCTGAACACTATGGGTAAATTATTGGAGAAAATAATAGCCAATTGTATGCTATTTAACTCTCCTCCATCTTAATTAGTTTGGTGGTAGAAGGCAGTACTCTATGGAGGATGCCAGTGTTTACCTTACTTCTATCATTTGTGCTGGGTGGGCACATGGTCTCAAGACCAGCATGCTTGCATTTGATTTGGCCCAGTTCTTCCCATCTCTAAATCATGAGATGTTACTCCACATCTTTCAATGGGGGGGTTTTGGCCTGGAGCTCAGGAATTTTTTTGCTTCATATCTGTGGGGCAGGGCTATTTTCTATCTCTGGGAACTGAATCACTGCCCCCAGTTAGTTGCTAATATTGGCATGGGGCAAGGCTCCATGTTATTGCCAGTCCTCTCAGCAGTGTATTTAGCACCTCTGATGAGAATCTTTTCTAATTGGGTCCCCTATCTGAGGGGACTCTTCTATTGTACATGGATAACGGTACTATTATAGTTCAACTCATGATATTGGGGACAATTTGTCCAAACTGCAAGCTCTATATGGTGTGATTGGTGAAGTCACAGACTGCATGGGGTTAGTCCTTGAACATTGGAAGTCAGAACTGTTCCACTTCTCACACAAGCCTGGGGATGACAACTCCTCTTTGGATTTGGGTGTGGCCCCCTTTATAGGTTCATCACTCCTCATTCCAAAGAAGGTTTAGAGATACTTCAGTTTTTTTTTTTTGGTGGGTAAGGAAGAATGAAGCAGAGTGTTCCACTTCACTGCAAGACCGCTAGTTACAGTCCTGTAACCTTCTGCATTAAGCCTCAGTGTCCTTTCATTGGACTAAACTCCCTTGGTCTTATGCAACCTTGGCTATTGACTCCTTGAGGCACAGCAGTTCTTTTATTAGAGCTTGCCCTGTTGGATCAACTGTGCATTCTTACGACAGAGTGTAGCCCCCCTGTGGTATCTTATTTACCACATCTGCTGTTTTGCAGTGTTCATTTTATGGGATTAATCTTGCAGTTGTTTTAATTTATGGTCATTTCTATTCTTTTCTTGTTATTTTCTTTTATTTGTGCAATTCCTCTGTTGGAGTTCCATTTGTCATTGAATCTATCTATCATTAACTGGCGTTCAGTCATATTTGATAGTTCTATTGATCTGTAGTCTGCTGTGATATTTACTTTCATTGCTTCTTTAAATATTCCTAGTCCAAGGCCTTTGTTTTCTTTTTCATTGAAGACTCTGTCATTCCTCTCCTTCCAAAGGGCCCATGTTGCTTCAGTGGCTAGCATTTTGTATATATTTGTAGTATGGATTCCTATTTCCATTGGGCTTCTAAGCTGAATTGTGCCTATTGCCATTATATGGATTTAGTTTGATTTGTTTAGTGATACAGCACATGTCCTGTTATCAATTGGCCACCCTAGATTAGTTGTTTGTATTGATTTGTAGTGTCTTGATGACTGGTCTTAATGGTTTTGCTTGATTTTACTTTTAGTTATTTATCTTGATTTAATTGATTGTGTTATAGATTTAGTTTGGTTTGTTGAGTGGTATGGCACATGCTCTGCTATCAATTGGCTGCCCTAGATTAGTCGTTTGTATTGATTTGAGGTGTCTTGACAATTTGTCTTGATGATTCTGCTTGCTTTTGATTGTAGGTATTTCATTTTAGTTTAATTGATTGCATAGGTTTAGTTTGATTTATTGAATGGTATGGCGTCTGTCCTTTTATTGTTTGGATGCTTTAGATTAGTTACTTGTTTTAATTTTGGTGCTTTGATTATTCTTTGTTAGATGCAGGGCATGTTATATTGTCATCAGCTGCCCCATATTAGTTGTTTTTTATGTTGTTGATTTCTTTTAGTTGTTCTTTATTTTATCTTATTTTTGGACTTCATTAAATCATAATTGGCTGATGCCTAAAATTTATATGTGGCTACTACAATCAACCAATGTAAATTATAGTAGTGGGGGGCTGGGGTAACTAATTTGTAAAAAAGAAAATTTACGTGCTGCAGGTGCTCTCATTGGCAATGTTCTCATCTTCCTCCCTGGATTCAGACATGAGGTCCACCATATCAGAGACTGGGGTGTGGGGTTTGGAGTTATAGAGTGGAGCACCTGTGATCTTGAAGTTGTTCCATGGGCAGTTGTTGTTGACATGGATCTCAGTCGCGCAGTTGCTGCATGATATGGTGGGTTGATTGATTTTGAATTTGCAGATAGGGTGAGCACAGTTTGTGATAGGGATGGAGCAGTTGTTCCAATGTTGGTCTCTCACATTCTCAGATAAGTTGGCAATAAATGTGATTTTTGAGAAGAAGGTCCCAGACACTTGGTTTTGCCTTGGTCTGAGGGCATATATGACCTTGTCAAGGTGGAGGCCCAGTTTCTTGAGTTCCGAGTCCTTTAGCATTTCCTTCATTTCTTCTTCTTTCAAATTCATTTGCCTGAAGTGGAACGTTGTGGTGAGCAAGCACTGGACTGGCTGCTTGATTTCAATGGATCTAAAGAAAATTATACATCTGAGATTGATATTAATGACCATGGGCTTCTCCATTATCTTCTCCTTGGCTTCGGCATTGCTTAGCTCCAGGAGGTGCCAGTGCACTGCTTTGCCTAGGCCATGGACCTTGAAGCAACCATCTTCCTGAAGCATTTCCCTAAGATACAGGCCTACTGTTTTGGCAACAGCCACGGTGTTCTCTCCAATCATCTTGTCAAGCGTTACAAGGACAAATGGGCCCTTATATCACCTATAAATGTTATTGGCAACCTCCACAACTTTGGGTGTTGCCTCAGTGGGCTCATCAGCAGGAACAGCATCCCCATCTAATTGTTGGGCTGCTTTATAAAGGGACTGGAAGGGTAGGTCAAAAGCCCCATAAAACGGGGCAGGAAGGCCTTTGGTGATCTGTTCTTTTTCTGCAATTGATAATTGGTGAGTTATGGAGGATGGAAGAAGGACCCTCTCAACTATCATTTCTTCCCCTTGAGCTGTGTCAATGGCTGGGGGGGTTTCTTTGTTAGCTGAGGAGGGCCAGGATTGTGTGAGATCAATGGTAGGATCATGCACATGCAGGTCCACTTTGGATTTGGTCTTCTTTGCTTTTCTAGGGACAGGTGTTGCTATAATTGTCCCTGCAGTGTCTGTTCTCTTGCGTTTGGGTTGCTTGGATACCTCAGTTTTTTTTTTGATTGAAGATTGTTGCTTAATGATCATGTCCAGTTCTATGCCACCAGTTTCTCACAACTGTCAAGGTGAGGTTTGACCTTGCAACAACACTGCATGCTCTAAAGAGCATGTGTGCTCCCTATTATTACCTATGGTTCATGCCTGTGGTACTTCAGTGGGGCTTGTAACAAGACTAACCTTAAGAGTCTCAAGTCCATGCAAGCCTTGGCTGCATATTGGATCATGGGTTCTGTTTGATCAGCCCCATCAGGGGCATTGGAAACAATGACTGGTTTGTTTCCAATCCATCCTCACATTAGGAAGCTGGTTGAGAGAGCTAACATTTGCTCAGTCATGCTTCTCAATTCCCACCTGGTGTTCACCCTTTTTGAGGAAGCTGTGAAGCTGGGAGTGTCACTCCACCCTGGAGTCCTCAGGAAGCTGCCCCCCTCAAGATTGAGAGGCATCAACTCCACCATCAAGAGTACTCAATCAGTGTTTAGACATTTGATTGACTCCCAGAATCCCATATCTGTGTTCTGCAGACCTGGGCATAAGCTGATGGATTGGTTCTTAGACTAAGTTCATTACAACTCCTTCTTGGCTCCCCCTATCAAGGAGCTGGAGAAGCATGTAGAGACCCTGAATTGGGCTTTCAACTCCCAAGAGGTTGGCTCATTTTCCATTGTTTGTGATGGGAGTGTCCCCCTCAAAGGAACAAGTTCTCACCCAAGGCACTAAGGCATCATGGTGGCCATGCTCTGATTGGGGTGCTCTCTGATGAACTCTGTGAGGAAACCCAGAGGACAGGTGACTTTAGATGATGCTGAACTGATGGCCCTAATTGGTTCTAGGTTTGGTTCTTGAGAAAAGTGATGCAATGTGCATCAACTTCTTCATCAATTTGCTTTCAGTGGGCAGCTCCTTTTTGGGCATGTCCCCATATTCATTTCATTCTGTCTTGGCACATGCATCAGTATTGCTCATGAAATGGCTGGAGGGTGATCCCTTCAGGTCTGTTTATTTTTATTACATGCCTAAGAAGGCCAAATGGCCTCTGCACCTGTCTGCTCACAATCTTGCCAAATCACTTGTGGTTTCAATGAGGGAGGTGAGGTTTTCATCTGCCCTTCTGTGGAAACTTTGACTTGACAAAGCATTGGATGACTGGGCTTTCTAGATTGGGCATAATGCCAAGTATTCTGGTTGCTTGTGGATCAGAGGGACTTGTCATCATTTCAATGAGAGGAC
The DNA here is from genome assembly GCA_018851305.1 of Calocybe cyanea. Taxonomy (NCBI): domain Eukaryota; kingdom Fungi; phylum Basidiomycota; class Agaricomycetes; order Agaricales; family Lyophyllaceae; genus Calocybe; species Calocybe cyanea. The sequence continues at coordinate 13,113 of JABCKL010008491.1, forward strand.
CCATGTAACTGTGACAAACCATTCCATGCATGTCTATGTGGCAGGCCATGGCTCTCACTGGTTGGTAAAGACATTGGCCTAGCCTCACATCTGTCAGGTCTTATGACTGGGCATTTGTTTATTAATTGGTTTGGCAAGAGGATTTGTAAATCTGAGTTGGACTTATGTCCTGAATGCAGGATATCAGATATCCACAACCATGCACTGTTCTATTGCCACCTTTGGAAGGACTCTTCCTACTCAGAGAACAGGGCAGGCACCCCCCACCAGCTACTTAGGGTGGGGAAACCCCCAATCAAATTGATTGTGGAATTTGTTGATGGAAACCCCCAAGCTTTTACAGCTTGGCATCATTCATCACTCAAGGAGTTTGAGTGGCAGTATCATGCACCTTGGCTTGCTTGTGAGGAACACCTTATGAAGCATCAGTGTCTCAAGGAGGCACAGTTAGTACCCTTGGGGAAAGCAGTCAAGACAGGACACCCTCAGAGTGGAGTGGGCTGACTTACTTCAGCCCCACTGTGCATACTCAGTCTAGCTCCAGCTGATGACTGGGTCACACCTTCTCTTCATCTCTCTTGGCTGGGGGGTCAGCTGGATCAACAGTTGTGCACCTGCCTCTTTTGGCTGGGGTTTTGCTATGTATTGACACCTTCAACTGGCTTCAGCTTTGTGGGAGACTGCCAGCACTGTTGGTCGCAATGTGGCTGTAAAAGAAGGCTGGGTGGCATAGAGCAGAGAGTCATGGGAAAGTTTGCCAATCCCCTTGGGCAGAGACACTAGCCTAAACCAATTGGCTAGCTGGGCACTGTTGCTTGAATCCCTGCCCATTAGAGGGGATTGCCACTAGGGTTTATTGATCATTAGCAGTCTTTTGCAAAGTATTCAGCTTACTCGCCTTGGTTCCAAAGCTCAGGCATTGCAGTATCCTGCGCAGACACATTTGAAATACCGTGAAGGTATTCTAAAGTGGAGATAAAGCAATCATGATCAAGAATCGCCAGTATTGCGAGCCCAGCGTTGCTCATTTTGGTGATGGCTTCTTCGAGCAATGCAAGGTGGCTGGCAGTGACCTTGCTGCCAGGCATGCCAGTTGGGCACTCAGCAGTTTGGGTATCATCAAAGAACTTGTCAAGAGAGTGCCTTGACCGCAGCAGGTCCACAAAATAACTGCTCGCACCTGGTGTGTAGCTCTCTAAGAAGTGCTGCCATTCAAACTTGTGGGGAATGGGGACAGACATGGGGGAAAGAGGCAACTGCCAGCAGCCTTTGCTGGCTAATTTCTGCTGCACTGCAGCCAAGCACCTAGATGCAGCTTTCTTCCAGAAGCCTTCTGGCCAGGCTGCCGCGCAGCCGCCTGCTCAAAATGGCAAGTTTTGCCCAGCAAAAGAACTGCTCTCAGGCGCGGCAAGAGATTAGAATAAGCAAAGTATGCAATGAATATGGATATGGATACCTACCGCTGGTATTGGAGGAAGTTCTCAATGATCTTGCTGACATTGACTAGTTCAAAGGCCCAATCTATTGCAAGAAAAAAGACCAATGATGGCATGTCCAATTGACCTGGGACCGACGTCGAGTCTAAGTCTTGATGAGAGAGACTATCACATGGCTGCGTGTGTCCAAAAAGAATACCACAGAATTATTATAGAGCAAGACTATCACATGGCTGCGCGTGTACAAATGAAGGATAGTTATGGGGCAAGACTATTGGGTGGCTTTCTGGACATGTGCACAAGTTTTATTAATCTCCTTACACCGGATTGCATTCTTGACATCAGCAAGGTCGTCGACTGCTCTTAGCTTGTCTAATAATATGAACTCTCACTTTGAATCTTCCTCTGATGCAAGGCAAGGTGATTTAAGCTTAGCTATGTATTTAGTGAGATTGAGATATTCATCTTCAACTAATCTATGCAATTAAAACTCAAGTATCCTAAAAAAGAAAAGCCCCCAACCACCCTTGCACATGCTTGCCAACCATACCTGTCCCAGGCCTTCACACCAAGTTGACACATACTTCCCACTACCCTCCTCACATCAATCACAACACCATATTGATTCCTACTACCCTCATGACTCATGAATGGCACACCTAATGCACCTCCTCTCCACCTCTGGATCTGGCAACAGAACCTCCAAAAATCATACAATCCCCAGCAAGACCTCCTTGTCTCAGCCAAGCCTCCAGACTGGGATATTCTAGCTCTATAGAAACCCTACCTAGACTCTTATGGCAACACTAGAGCCTCCCACCACTGGTGTGCCATCTACCCTTCCACCCACCTTCTTCCCAATCATGGCTAGACATGCATAGTCATTCTCATCAACACATTAATTAAAACAGACACATATGCCACCATCCCCTTCCCCTCAAGCAACATTGTTGCTGTTGCTCTGCAGCTCACCAATGCCCCCCCACTCATACAGTTCAACATATACAATGACTGCACTCACAACAACATGCTCATTGCCCTCAAAACCTTTCTTGCTAACTCTCCCCCACACTGTATGCTTTGGCTAGGAGGTTTCAACTGCCACTACCCCTTATGGGAAACTCCCAATAATGCCCATCTAAACTCTGGATGCCAACATGGACATGCTCCTCTCACTACTAGATGATTTTGAAATGGAGATGGCCCTTCTCCCCTATACTCCAACTCTAGAAACCACTGCTGGCAACTGGACCCAGCCTGATGACATTTGGATATCATCTAATCACCTGCTCTGTCCATCCAGAACTCAGACCAACAGTAACCAACCACCTCCCTATTATCACTACTCTCAACCTCCCCTCTCCCCGAGCTCCTGCCCTTATCTTATGTGACTTTCACAATGCAGATTATGAAGAACTAACCAAAGACATCAAAAGACACATGCAACACTTGCTGGCACAACTGATCACCTCCAAGGAAGACTTCCACCTCAAAGTAAGCACCCTCACCACAGCCATCAAAGAAGCAATTACTGCAATAGTCCCTGTTAGAAAACCCTCTCTCCACTCCAAGCATTGGTGGAATGCCAAGCTTTCTACACTCCATAAATCTGAAAACAAACTCTCCAACACCTCATTCAAATTCTGTGACATCTGAGATTACCCATCACATCAAGAATTCATATCAACCAACAAACATGTTGTTGAAGCAGTCAACAATGCTGGGAAGGAACACTGGGGCTCTTGGGTAGAGGATATCTCACTCAAACAGATCTATGTAGCTAACAAATGTATCATGGTTGAACCAACTGACTTTGCCCACTCTAGGATACCAGACCTCAAATACACTCAAAACAACACTTCATTCAAAGACAAGGCCACAGTCCTTGCACAATCTTTCTTCCCCCCTCTCCCCCTTTTGACCACACCCCCCCCACTCTGACAGCCTACCCTAAACCCCTCCCAGCCCCCCCACATTTCTTGTATGACCAGATCAGCCAGGCTATCACCTCCCTCTGGCCCCACAAAGCCCCAGGCCCCAATGGAATACCCAATGTGGTCATTAAGTACTGCAAAGAAGCTTTACTTGGCCACCTCTACTATATATTTTGTGCAGTATTAGAACTAGGTGTCTACCATGACAAATGGTGGACCTCCCACACACTAGTCCTCTGCAAACCCAGCAAACCAAAATATGATGTTGCTAGAAGCTACCACCCAATCAACCTGCTCAACACCATAGGCAAGCTGCTATCCACTCTCTTAGCAGCAGAGCTTTTCTATCTAGCCAAAAAACACAACGTACTACCCCAACACTAGTTTGGTGGGCAACTGTGCCACAACACCTCAGACCCCCTCCACCTCCTAAGCTGCCTGGCAGAAGGGCAAGATTGCCACAGCCTTATTTTTAGACATCCAAGGTGCATTCCCCAATAAAGTCACCAACAGCTAATCCACAACCTCAAGAATTGTGCTATCCCCTCAACCTTATGGCCAATATGCTGACTGACCACTCCACAATCCTCACATTTGATGAAAGAACCCCACCAACTCCAGGCCAAAGCCCCCTCAAGTGAGAACACACAAGAGCATCTCATGATTAAGAGATGGGAAAAACTGGGCAAGATCAAATGCTAATACACTTGTCTTTAGGCCTTTGGCCCACCCAGCATGGATTATGGTAGTGAGGTAAACACCTGCATCATCAGTGGAATGCTGTTTAGTGCCCCCAAATTGGTTTGGGTGGAGAACACCAAATTTCACCAAATCAAAGAGCATTTGATTGGCAATCATCTTCTCCATTAATTTGCTGAGTATGTTCAGAAGTACAATGGATCTAAATGACTTGGACATCTTGTAGTCTGGTTTACCTGGTTTCAGTATAATGACTGAGTTGGACTGTTTAAAGTGACTTGGCCAATGACCAACACAAACACAGGCATTGGCAAAGACCATGAATTGGTGAGCCAGCTTGTCCTATCTGAACAATTGTTTCAGATGTTTCCACATGAGCATATTGGGGCCAGGAGCTGATCTACTCAAGGCTTTTGCCAAGGGTTCACAGAGCTCAAGGACCAAGAAAGGGGCTCAATCACATGTGGAGTGATTGATGAGGGGGTCAGGCACTTGAAGATCTACCTGTTGCCTGGAGGCCAAATTGTAGGTAGCATGAAGAGCTTCCCAAAGAAGCTCCACCAATTCACACTGAGTCCCCCAATACTCAATGAACTCATATGTGGGCAAAGAATGGGCCTTGGTCCAGGACATCAAGTCCCAGAGCTGCTTGTTCTTGGAAGTCATCTCTTCAATCTGAAAATTGAAGAAGTCCCATTTAGCTGTGCAACAAGCATTTTTAAATTTCCTCCAGTGTTCTTGCAACCTGGAGTCCCTGTAATCAGAGAGGATGCCAGCACATGATGTATTCCACCACACCTTAGCACATGTCAAAGGCTTTGGGTTGTCCATGGCAAGTGACATTCATGGACTGCCACTGTTGGCATGCATGGAATGGTTAGTTGCCTGGACATGTTACATGTCCCTGAGGTAGTGGCAGGTGGCACAAATCCAGCTGCAACCAGAATAGTAGGAATTGTGCCCAATATGGAATGCTCAATCAGACAACATATCTGCCACTGGTAGACAGGTTTCTGGACAAAAGTCCCCAGGCATTCACTGCTTAGCACCATTCTTTGCTCAAAGAGTTTGAGTGCCAACATCTCATGCCCTTGTCAGCTTGTGAGGCATGCCTCATGGAGCACTGGTGCTTGGAGGAAGAGCAGTTAGTACCTCCAGGGAAAGCAGCCAAATCTAGGCACCTGCTTGGGGGGGTGGGCTGACTTCAGACAGTCTCACCATGTGTACTCAGTCTGGCTTCAGTTGCTGGCCACGATACTACCCCTTTAATAGCCCTTCTCTTGGTGGGTCAGCTGGGTATAAGGTTATGCTCCATCTTGGCAGGGTTTTGTAGTGAATTAACACTGTCCACTGGCTTCAGCTTCATGGGGGACCTCCAGCAATACTGGGTTTAGGGGGAACAGGCAGGGAGATGGTGGTTTTGAAGTAGCTATAGAAGAGGGCAGAGCGGTGAGGAGTGGGGGGGCAAGGTTTGCTCCCCTTGTGGGCGGGAATGCTAGCCTGGGCCAACTGGGCTGGCAGAGCACTATACCAAGCTTTGGCTCAGTGCATTGTGGCAGACACACTTGGCCTACCTGTTTTGTGCATACTTGGGCACAAGCTATGACAAGATTTATTTGTACACATTAGATTACATCAGCATGTACTACCAACTGGAGGGGGCCAAAGGCCCCCTGCCAGACTGCAATAGTGCACTGGGATATAAATATACAAAAAAAAAAAATATAAAAAAAAACATATCTGCTACTCAGATATTCTGTGCTATGGCAGAAGAGAAATCCTTTGACCTTCTCAAGACCTGCAGAGTCTTGGCAATCATGGGCAGCTATAGGCGGGTACCATTTGGCCTTACCTAGCACATAATAGAAATGAACAGATTGTAGGGGGTCAACCTTGAGTCACTTCATCAAGGCACCTAATGCTTAGGTTGAGTAAGCATGAACTGAGTATGGGGACATGTCTGAAAAGGACCTGCCCACTGTAATTGAATCCATAAAGAAATTGAAGTGCAATGCATCACTTCTCTCAAGGACTGAGCCTAGGCCCAGACAAAGGGCCATCAGCTTGGCATCATCAGAGGTGACCCTACCACCAGGTCTCCTCACATCAGAAACTTGGACTTGATTGGCCCAAAGAATGGCAGCCAAAATGTCCTGGTGCTTCAGATCATAGCAAGAACTGCTGTGTGGAACACTTCCATCATATGTGACAGAGTATGTTCCACCCAGTGGGGAGTCAAAAGCTGCCTGGATGGCCTCCATGTATTTCTCCATTGTGCCTTTCTTCTTAGGGGGAGTCATGAGGAGACCAAAGTCAATTTGGTCTGGAAACCAATCTAAAATATGATGTCCCAGCCAACAGAATTGCAATAGAGGATTATGTGGATCAATAATGTGTTTATGATAATCACAGTATTGACTATAGGGGAATTCAGGGTCACCCACTGGGATAGCTTCCTGAATCCAAATGCTCCCAGGTGGAGCAGATATCCCAGCTTCTCCATACCATTATTGAGCAGGGAGAAAGTCACTTGTGAGGGAATAAGCACCAACACCCTAATATGGGAGTGTTTAACAAGCTTATGGATATCATAATGGATAGTGGTGAGCCCCACCATTTTCTTGGCTGCACCTGTTGGGGCAGACCTAAAAGCCCCTATGATCCACTTGGCCATGAGGGCCTGCATGGATGCAAGGAAGTGCATATTAGTTTTGTATCTTTCTCTGATGAAGTACCACAGGTGCAAGCCATGGGTAGTGACAGGAAGGACACACACCTGGTAGGGCATGTGGCACTGTTGGGGCATCAAGCCCCACTGAGAATTCCCAAGCATCCTCATGGCCTTGATGGTTGTGAGAGACTTGGTAGGATAAAATCAAATGTACTCATTGAATGACAAGCATCAATCAAAATAGAAACCCAGATAATGCCAAATCTTCTTCAGAACAAGGAGCAACATCCCAGTGAAGGGGGCCACACCCAGGTTCACAGAGGATTGTCATCACCCATCTTGCAAGAAAAATGGAAAAGCTCAGACTTTGAATGTTCCAATATTAAGCCCATGTGGGATGTGACCTCATCAATTATGCTGTACAGGCTGCAAAGAGCAGACAAATTGTCTGCCCATGACTTATGCTGAACAATAATAGTACTGTTGTCAATGTATGATTATAGCATTCCCTCTGTTAGGGGGATGCACTGGGAAAACATCTTCATCAGCAGTGCAAGATACACTGCCAAGAGGACTGGGGATAGTGCAGAACCCTGTTGCACTCCTATGTCAGCAGTCATCTGGGGGGACCAATTGGGACCCCAGAGGTAGGAAGTGGTTCCTTCCAAGAACAAGCAGCCCTGGGACTTGATGTCCTGGACCAAGGCCCATCACACATGAGTCCATTGAGTACCAGGGGGCTCAGTGTGAATCAATAGAGCTCCTTTAGTAAGCTCTTCACACTACCTACAACTCAGCTTCTGGGCAGCAGGTAGACCTTCAGTTATTCAACTCTTGTTGAACACTCTGCATGTGGTTGGGCCCCTTTCTCAGTCCTTGAGCTTTGTGAACCCTTGGCAAAAGCCTCAAGTAGATCAGCTCCAGGCCCAGATATGCTCATGTGGAAACACCTGAAACATGTTTTCAGGCATGACAAGCCAGCTCACCAGTTCATGGTCTTTGCTGATGCTTGCATTTCTTTTTTTTTTTTTGTATATTTATATCCCAGTGCACTAATGCAGTCCAGCAGGGGACCAAAGGCCCCCTCTACTTGGTAGTACATGCTGATGTAATCAAATAAATCTTGTTATAGCATGTGCCTTAATATGCGTGAAACAGGCAGGCCACATGTGCCCACCACAATGTGCTGGGCCAAAGCCCAGTATAGTGCTCTGCCAGCCCAATTGGCCTAGGCTAGCATTCCTGCCCATGAGGGGAGCAAACCTCCCCCAGACTCCCCACCCCCACTGCCCAACCCTCTTCTACAGCTGCTTCAAAACCACCATCTCCCTGCCTGTTCCCCTCAAACCCAACAATGCTGGAGATCTGCCACAAAGCCAAAGCCAGTGGAACGTGTTGATTCATAGGAAAACCCCACCAAAGTGGAGCATAACCTTGAACACAGCTGATCCACTGAGAGGGAGGGTAATAGAAGAGACTGAAGAGGGTAGACCTACTGTATATAAACTAGAAAACGCATGAATTTATTTGTACTTATTGAATGCAATCAACAAAACATGTCTTTTATCAGAGTCAGCTCCAAAACCTTTCCAATGACTTATTGAGTTTAAATTGCTATATCTGCTCCTATAGCTTATCAATTCAGTTGAGTTTGATGTCAGATTGAAGCCAAGATGTTATAGTATAATATATATTATTTGGTAATAGAGGGGTAGTATACAGTTGGGTCCCCCATAACCCATACCTCTGATAACCCATAACCCCTTACAACCCATGGCTCAAGCTGTCCACTGACTTGGTTTGCAGGAAATTTTTATCATAACCCATAGATCCGCCATAACCCATAACCCATACCATCCCATGCCCAAAACCCATAGATTTTACTTACCATTTCCACCACTGGCACATGTCCCTGAAGTCTACACAGTGATGAGCATTGGTTGGACAATGAGGCAAACACTGTCAATGAGCAACAAGTCCTTGACACCCTCAAGTCAGCCTCAGACTACAAACAAGGGCTTCAATGGTTGGATAAAGATGGAAAGGCAATTGTAAAGAAGTTGAGGGAATGGGCTGGTGATCTGGCAATGATTGCAGGAAACAAATGGAAATATATGATTTTTTTTTGTTCAGATGGGAGGCAACCACTCACATTTCTTGTGAAGGCTCCACATATGAGAAAGAACCTAAAGCTCCCAAAAAAAAGCAATCTATTATGCCTGTGTTTACAAAAAAAGAAAATGCCACGTTAGCGCAGTGCATGGAAGTTCTTGACTGGCACCACAAAAACAGCGAAAACCAAACAAAGACATAGTGTCACCTCCGATGATGCCAAACTCATGGCCCTTAAGCTGGGCCTGGGTCTGGTTCTTGAAAGAAGCGATGCACTGCACATCAATTTCTTTACAGATTCGATAGCAGCGGGCAAGTCCTTTTTGGACGTGTCTCCACACTTGTTTCATGCTTACTTGACGCAAGCGTCAGGTGCTTTGATGAAGTGGCTTGAGAGGAATCCCCTTTGGTCCATTCATTTTTATTACGTGCTGGGTAAGGCCAAGTGGTGGCCACACATTGCTGCTCATGACTACGCTGTGACCCTCAAGGTCACAACAAGGTCAAAAGACTTCTCTTCCGCATTAGCATGGAATATCCATGTGGCAGATATGTTGTCTGATTGGTCATTCCACATTGGGCACGACTCCCACTACTCAGGTCGCAACTGGATACGCGCCACCCGCCATTATCTTGGGGACGCTTCACATGTCCAAGCGACCAATCATCCCACACACACCAGCGGTGGCGGTCCGTGGATGAAACTTGCCAGTAAAGATATTGGCAAATTCTCACGTTTGGCAGGCATCATGACCGGCCACTCATTTACTAATTGGTACAGCAAGCGCATTTGCAAAGCTGAGACTGATCTATGTCCAGAGTGCAGCGTTCTGGATACCCAGAACCACGCACTGTTTCACTGCCCGCTTTTCAAAGAAGTATCCTTCCAGGGAAAGTGTAAGGGCACCCTC